>JANAVB010032420.1:1172233-1182233 GCA_029216955.1 Iris pallida
AGCCGCCGGCTGCCTGGCCCGGCCGCGTCGGCGCCGACGAGGACGTCGAAGAGGTTTGGGTGGGTGAAGGAGTGTGGGAAACCCCCCGGCGGGAGGCCGGCTAGGGGGGGTGGGAGGGGAAACTCCACTGCAGCCATCCAGCGGAGGAGAGGGGGCCTCCGAGGGGGGCGAAGTAGGTGAAGGGCGCCGCCACCGGCCCCGGCAGGCCGACTAGCCACCCCTGCCACAAGATTCCGGTGGGCGAGGGGGGCGGAGAGGCCAAGATGGGGGAGCCGGCCCGCTGCATCTCCCTCCTCTATATATATATATATATATATATATATATATATATATATATATATATATATATATATATATATATATATATATGTTCGACTATAAGAGATATCATTCTATAGAAATTTAGACTGCTCTTGCAACCAAAAGTTCAATATAATGAATCCTCAAATGACAAGCTGGTGAACATAATCCTATTAATCAAGTAACTTAAGTTTGTAGTTGGTAGAAAATCACTAGTGAATCAAATTAGCTTCAACAGGGGTCAAGGCTAACCTTCTGGGTAACAGAAGTAAAGTCAGGCCAAAGTCTCATATTTTCGAGATGATTTCAAATATTCCATCAATGAAGCCACTTGATTATAATCAAAATGCGCCATCGCTTACTTGGTAATTTCTTTGGTGCTTTCCTCCATAAGAAATGTAGATAGTGAAGATGAGCACCAAAGTAGTCACCACAGGAGTCACAACCGTGAGGACATTCTGATGATGTTCCTGATGCTTGCATCTGAAAATAAGGTAATTCCTTCCTGCGCTATGATCAACTCTAAATCATTAATTTTATTAAACTGATCAAGAATATTGCTTTGGAAGACGCGAACAAAACCATTAGAAAGTGAAATTTATATAAATCACAATGAAACAGAAGTCACCTCTACGATGCAAGAATTTCAAACCTTTGTTCATCATGTCCCGATTCTCTAAGCAATTCTGATATTTACAATATCAATCCACATAAGAACTAAGGAAAATTTAGTGTTCCCCCCTAACTTAAAGTACACCAGATTGTTTACAGGAATTTAATGACAAAACCAACAGAAAAAAAGAAAAAAAAAGAGAGAGAAAAAGAGAGAACCTTATATATAAGGTGCAGTAGCTTTGGCCGAGCAAATAATTGCACACTACATCCGCAAACTCCCGCTACACATTGCAGATGTGGTTAATAATGGAATTCTCTTATGTTTAAACAAAAAGTAAGTAAATAAACGAGGGGAGAAATATTCAATTCGAGAAGAAAGGGGGCTTTGTCGTAGTAGATGACACTTTTAGGGGGGAAATATGGGAGGGAAAGCTGAAAAATAGGATTTGTAGCCTGAATTTTTTTTTAGCAACGATTAAGAGTACAGTGGGAAAAAATTTGGAAATGAAGTATTTTTGCACAGGGTGAGCATTATTTGATTTTGGACCAAAAATTGAACCGAATATGAGATTCGGTTCGGTTTTAAAAAAATCGGTTCTGTCTCGGTTTTGAAAATACTAAAATTTGTTATTCGGTTTCGGTTTTGATTTTGGATTTCGGTTTCGGTCCAAAACCAAAAACCGAATAATAAAATTTAGTTACTATATATATATATATATATATATATATATATATATATATATATATATATATATATATATAATATATTAAATATATATATGTATATACTATAGGTATATACTAAATAAATTTAGATGTATTTAGTTACTATATATATTAACGAAAAAAATGCAAATAAACAAAAATTGAATAAACCGAAAATCGAACCGATTTAATTCGGTTCGGTTTGATTCGGCTATGGACTGATTCGGTTCGATTTCGATTTTGTTTATTCAGTTTTCAGTCCAATTTGATTTGGGTTATTCGGTTCATTTTGAACCGAATTAACCGAATGCTCACCCCTTTTTTTGCATTGCTAAAAATATTATTTTGTAACGAATTTATCATTGTTTATTAATTTCTAGGCTTAGGCAATGAAGATTTGGCAACGCGGGGTAACATTTTGTTGCAGAAAAGATGTATTAAGCAACGAGGTTCAAATTTGTTGCCAATATTACTTTTAGCGATAAAAACTCTTGCGTTGCTAAAGAATTCGTTGCTATATGGAATATTTCTTGTAGTGATTATACGACATTTTAAAGTGTCCTTAAAAGTGTTGTTAAATTTATGTTTACGACATTATTAAAAAGGTGTCATAGATTATGCTAAATACATAATTACAATGACACGTTTTAGTAGAGTGTCATCAATACCAAAAATTAACAGGTTTTGTAAATTTTGGGCACGGGTTTTGTAAATTTGTATGCTTTCATGCCAAATATGCTATAGTATGTTTTTTAATCATGTAAAATAAAACCTATGCTGCTTCTCCTAGGATTCAAATATGAGATCTGCTTTGACATACAAACATAGCAATAGATGAATGTTATAAATTCAACAACATTCAAGAAACGCTATAGATAGATACTTTTATAGCACTGCAGAAAGAACGCTATTGTTGATAACATTCTATAGCAGGAACACTTGAACGCTATAGAAAACTGCTATTGTTGGCCCTATTTGTTGTAGTGTTAGTATTTTATTAATATTTTAGAATTTTAGAGATATTATTTTATAAATTTATTTTATGATATGTGAACTTTCTAATAACATTATTGGTTCTAGCAATTAATACTGGTCACCATGCTGCCATAGAAATGTCTACTTTTGTAATAATATAAAATTTCCTAAAATCTTAATTTTCTCTTTCTCTACAAATTATTCCTACAACTAACAGGAGAGCAACCCAAATTTCTTTTTCATTTTCCCTCCCTTTGGATTTCCTCCGTCCCATGTTAATAACCACATCTCCTTTATTCTATATAAAACTGACTCTTACACACACTCTCTCATTTTTCCTCTCTCTGCTAAATCATAGAGCACGAGCTCTGGCCTTTTTCCCAATTCCTTGATCTCCTTTCCCCAAAAATTCTTTAAAACACTGATTTTGAAAGCCGGCCATGGCGGTGCAATCATCACCTCGGTGGCCGGTGACCAGGCGATCTCTCCGCCGCGACTAGGAGATTATCTTCCTCAACGGCATTGGCGTACGGATCGAATTTCCCATGGCGAGTGACTCGTTATCTCCCAGCAACCCTGATGAACTAGTCAACTCCTCCAGTTTCGATGACTAGTTCCGATCTCCACGAAGAGCTTGACGATGACTACACGCGATCTTCTCGACAGTTCCTTCGTCCTCCTCAGAGTTCTTCACCGCAGAATGTTGTCGACAGTGAGGTTAGCCTAGCTTCGAATTTTTTGGAAGAATGTGTTTTTCTTTTGATCTCTTGTTGATCGGCAATTTGATTTTGTGTCCAGTCTGAATCGAGATACTCCGATCAAATTTTCTCACCGGTGATCCATTCTTCCCCGACGACTCTCTGTCACCTTCCTCCTATTAATTTAGCAATCAAGGTGAGCCTCGATCTAAATTTTGGTTCAGATCTGGGATTATATCTACTGGTTCTTGAGGAAGCAGTTGGTGTCTGGTTTCTTTCTTCATGTTTGGAATTCAATCGTGTGGAACAATCGACTGGTTCGAGATTGTAGCAAGAAGATCAAGATCGAAATCACTTGTAAGTTGATCTAATCATTGTTGTTCTGGGTTCTTTGATGAAGTTCTCAAAATTCCTTGAAGAATTGATCTCCATATGTTTGGAACTCTAATTTTCTATATCTATTTCGAACCAGTTAGATGAAATGTTTAATAGGATTTCAAAGCATTTTGACTTGAGTAGGCTATGTCCGACCTCTGTCGATCGAGTCTTCACTCCTGAATCGAATCCCCATTTCTCAGGTAATTTCTAACCTCTCCTATGTAGGAAAAACCTATTGTCTGTTTTATGTTTAAATTGGTAAGAACTTGGTCAGGTTTGTGGTTGGGATACAGGGTGCGGGTTTGTTCATGTTCAACTAGTATATGCGTGTCCAAAGTGTTGTTCGTGTCCAATTTCAGTCATATCGAGTCCGTGTCCAGCGTAGAGTGTGTGTGATGAGCTGGGATTGAAGTGGATGTAGCAGGGCTATGGTGTGGGTTGTTCGTGACTCAGTAGGAGTCACAACTATAATTATGATGTTGGCGGGAAGAGTTTTGAATAGTTGCTAATTTGAAATGTTGTAATATTAGAGAGAGGCTAGGTTGAGTTTTGGGTACTACATGTGTTTTTATTAAGGCTGTGTTTGATTAGTCTTTTTTTCCATGGAAAATATTTCCATCACAAATTTTCCACCAATTGTAGTGTTTGATAGCTTATATTTTCCATGGAATTATTTTCCAAAAAACTATCATTTTCCATATTTTCTTCTAAAATGGTGGAAAATGAAACTTGTCCAACCGATAGGAAAATATCATTTTCCATGGAAAATAACTATTTTTCGTGGAAAATAATGACAATCAAACATCTAAATTAAGTTTTCCGTGGAAATTTTTTAAAATTCCATGGAATTTTTTTCCTAGGAAAATAATTCCATGGAATTAATTTCTTTTCCACATATTTTCCACCTTGCAATCAAACACAGCCTAAGTTTTGGTAATAATGCTGGAATCTCATACATGTTATATATGATGTTTGGGTATAGGCAGTAATGTGGGCTGGTCTTGTCAGGTTATTTGGGGTAGCAAGCCAAGGCCTGGGCCGAACCCATAAGTAGTTGGGTTGAGAAATTTCTATAGATGGGTTCTAACAATTAGTTGCAGATTAATTTAGCAATATTTTGTGGTAGCTAGTTCTAATATATAGGATTTTCAGCTGGAATTTATTGCTACTATTAATTCCTATTTTATCATTACTATTACTATTTTGGTATTATAATTATTGTTAATAAATGTTTACTCTAGAAATAGATACTAGTATCCTAAATTGCCTAAACTATGATGTATAGACATTTTACTCTTATCATTAGCATCTAGATTCTCATTTGACTACAAAGGTTATTTTAAAAATCAAAACTATTTTGCTAGAATGATTATACTATAAATTACTACTAATAGCTAGTAATTATATTATTGGTAATTAGCCATGTAGTCTATGGTCATAATTGGGTAGTTGACTAATCGATGTAGTTAGTCGTAATTATTTATAATCTAATTAAACTCCCAATTTATTCTAGCCCCTACTCTTGATCTCCCAGAGCAAGGCAAGTACATTCTATGATCTTGTCTCATTTACTTCATGTCATGTTCTTTTCATATTGGACACATTGTTACACGACTTGGTCTATATTTCTAGTTCATGATCCTTACTTGTACCTTGGGAAGGGAAAATACTACAGATATGTGACCAAAGCCCAACCTAGAATTCATGTTGATAGCTTAGGTCTCACATCGTGCACGTGGAATTCTAAGCCGTACCATTACTTGTGCTTTCATTTGCTTACCCCAGTCGGTGACATACTCTAGTAGCTATTTCAAAATCACACGTCAGGATCTTTGCTACATGTTCATGTTCAATTTAGATTATGCATTTACAGTTTCATGTTCATCATATTTTATTGTCTCTTTCTTTGTTCACATGTTGTACTTGTTTCGTTATTATAGATTGTACTTTGCTCCGCTCTTGACTAGATATGTTGCAGGTGCATTTGAAGATGTTGTCCAAATTTTTATGGGCCAGAGCCCGAAGCCTTAGCTGAGCAGAGTGGATTTGTGGCTACTGACTTAGGAGCTGCAGGAATTTAGTCTAGTTTTCTTTCTTAGATTTTGTCTAGTGATTTATTTCTGGATATTTGTATTGTGAGGATTTCATAAGTTGTATTCTTTACCGAATTTGTCTCCGCTATTATTTCTTTTAAAAGTTGTAATAATGACTAGTATTGTAGTGACTCTCTGGGACGTTATAGATGCTGTGATATTTTATCTAGTCTTATCACTTGGAGTTTTCTTTAGAATTGTACAGCTTACTTTGTTGTGTCTACCAACGAAGGTTGGGCGTGTCTGACTCGTATTCGATTATTCGGGAGCGGCTCGTGACATATGTGACTTGATATCCCTAATGTGAGTAACACGTATCCCTAGTGAATAGCTGGGTAATCTCTCTAAGATGAACTTTTGGTTCCTTAGGACGAACTTCTGGTTTCCTAGGACGAACTTCTAGTTCTTTCAAATGAATTCATTATTTTTCTCTCATAATTTCAATATGATACCCGTTTTGTCCTTTTGTTCTTAAAATTCAAAATTTTCTTCTGGAATTATGAGAGTATAAGATATTTTGAATAAGTATGTGGGTTGCATTGGGCAAAACTAAGTGTACTCTATCGGAGCCTTCAATAATATGAGCATAACCAGCTATCATGGATACTATACTTTCACACTAGTATTCTTGTTGGAGGAAAATATTCTATTTTTAAGGATGGTGTTGGTAGTAGCACTATCAATCATGCATAAGATATCTCTTTTCCATGGATTATAGTATCTAGATATGGAATGTCTTATAAAAAGTTGCAAACGTAGATATTAGTAATCAATAATAATATAATAATTTTAAACATAGAACTTGGGTCTATGATAGTTGGTAGGACAATAATGCATCCTTAGTATCCCTATGGATATAAAAACCTTACGACACTTGTACTAAGATTTTTCTAATTTATAAGAGGTTTGCAACTTTAAAATATATGAATCTATGAAATACCAACATTTATCTTGGTAATTTTTTAATTTCTTCCTTTCGTGGGCCAGTGACCCGCTGTGATCTGTAAAAATTTAGTTCGCGGACAACTAGTTTATTTTGGGGCATGCAGTGCAACACCTATCATGCATGCATGCACTCATATGGAGTGGTACGAAACTCAAGTAAGCAAATAGCATATCTTATGCTAAAATGATAAAAAATATATAATTTTTTCAACATAATCCATCCTTCTAGCATGTGAAAGACATAAAAATAATGAATAATGTAGAATAATTGCAGTATACAAGTTGCAAAATAATGAGTTGTATGGTCTAATGAACATAAATTGCTTAATTAATATCCAAAATTTAGCATCAACCATAAGGAGAAGAATAAAGGCATTATCCAACATTTTTAGGGTTCAACTACATTAAGCATTTTCTTCTACATGTTATGTTAAGAACCATCTCTCTAACAATAGCTTATTTCAATTCCTAATGTTATAGTACAAAGAAGTATGATGGGGAATACCATAAAGTACATCTATGATTCATCCAAGCTACCATAAAGTAGATAAGCTTAAACATGATAAAGTTTATATTGGGATGTAATAACTGATAGAACTGGGGATTTCCAAGACCCTTACTTTGGTGTGCATATTGATCGATAGAAAGTTAAACAGATTTAATACGTGTTCTAACCCTTCATAGGAGGAAACTAGGGTTCACGAATTATACCTGCGGCGGAAAGAAGACAAGTAATTCCTGGCAATCTCGAGTGGACGACCCCAAGATCTTCTACAAGTATTCCTTCCTCGAGTTGGACGTCGTGTGGACAATGATCTTCCAACCTTTTCTTCTCCTTGGCAGCCCTCTCTTTCTCACCTTACGTGAATCACGAACTTAGATAAAATTTTAGATTTCAGATTAGTAATTTGGCGGCCGGAGAATAGAGGATATATATAGGCTACGACAGGGACCATGAGGAGAAATTAGGGTTAGGCCTCCGAACGGATCTGGATATCCCGTGTTCAGTCCGAAAACACAATCCAGGCCCATTAATAATAGCTCGGTCCACTAATGAGCTATTGTTGCACTACCTCCCTAATCCCAAATTATGTTTGTGGGCTCCTTTTATTATATGCTCGTTTGGCTCCACATGTTAAGATATCGTATGTCCGTCGATCAAATTAAGTTACTGACAACTATATTGATTCGACATCTTTTATCCTTAAGTAGTACCGCTCAACTTTATTTGTCATGTCAGATATAATCCACCTGCAGGGTTTACATGATAATCCTTATGAGCTCCTTAAGGGGACATCATCAACCCGATGTATCGGGACATGGATTCCATTTATAATCAACAGCCCATCATACATACAATATTATTACCCAATTCATAGAAGTTGTTGATCCATAATGAATCTCACTCTTTCATGAGTCAAAGTAATGCACACTGCATATACATGTCTGTTATTATATCCGGATTAAGAGCACAAGCATCCATAATAACAGAGGTGTTTGTTCTTTTATGTAGTCAGTACAAAGAGAACAACCTCAAGTGGTCCTGTTTAATACACACAAAGTGTACTAGTGTAAACCTATAGTCAAGATAGACTAATACCAGATTACACTACAACCTTTCCAATAGATTGTCCAAGTCCATCTAGGTTGTGAACTATTTATATACTCCATAGGGAACTGATAATATGATCTTCTGTGTGACACCACACACCATATTATCTATAATATAGAATATCAGGCATTTGCATTAACACTTGCAACAAATACAATATGTAAACATTTGCCCATATGATTCTCATTCAAAATTTAAGGAAATAAGGTTACTACAAAAGTGATGCTTTTAGTATATAACCCTAACAATAACAAATAACTTCCTCCAAAAACATTTAATGATAATAATTATAGTAATGTCATGCTGGAAGTTGTCTATGGGAACTACATGCATCTGGTCCCATAAACATTGTTATAGAGAAGGATTTTAATTGAAATGGATAAATAATGGGAGGTCATAAGTGTAAAAATTATCTAATGTTAAAATAATAAAAAAGGAAAGAAAGAAGAAAAGAATGCAACAACAACACTCATCTCTTCTCATGCCAACATGATCCACGTGTATACATGTATGGTAGGGTGTTTATTAACTATTCTTCTTAACCTACTTGAATAGTGCTAACAGAATGAGTGCTTTATATATTGTATGGGCACTTTTTCTATTTTGTAACAGAGGAGGAAATAAAGAAACAACAGAGAAGGAGTTTGCTTACAAAGAATGGAAAAGACAGAGATCTGACACTTAATTAGCTTTGGTTTCGGTATCCCTCGACGTGGGCGTCAGTTGTTTGCGTTCGCCGAGGTTGCCTGGTACGTGGGTGTGGTCAGCGACGTCTCCGAAATTTTTTTGGCATCACATGCAGCAGGAAGGAGGCTGCAGAAGCATGGATCACGCACCTATCAGAAAGATGAATGACTCCAGACTTTTTGAGACACTATGCAACCTATGCCCCACCTAGGTGTTGGGTTACCCATGCCATAATAAAACTCTGCCTCACTCACGCCTCATTCGAGCGTCAGGCCACTCACGCCTTACCGAGGTGCTATGATACCCATGTCCTATTCTCAAACCTTGGGCGGAGTGCTTCAATCCCCATGCCAAAAGATGGCCAAGACACAGAAACCGTAGAGTAGTGATTACTTATGTTGTTCGTGCCTCGTTGAAGGCGTGCCCCTGCTGCTACTCGTGCCTCAACTATACAGGCATACCCCATCCCTTGCATCTCCACCTACGCCTCATAGTTGCTCTTCCCGAGGCTGCATTTAATGAGGTGGACTTCTCTCGAGACTTCGACCTGACGCTTCGATTCTCATGCAAAGAATGAACATAAAAGTCGAATTCATTCACCTTGGAAAACAGTGTAGACATTGTAGCTTCCCTTCCCGAAAATCTTGAATTATTTTATTATTATTATTTATTTGAATTAAATTGTGATTTTTTGAATTTTAGAATTAATTATTTAGTTATTATTACGGTAGATGATTTTAGCCATGATTGAGTTTTGAAGTACAAGACGGCTAGGAATCATAGCACAGATAGTGCAGTAGCGTGCTTTGACTAGCGTTTAGCCATGGTAGGAGAATGCAAAACCATAGGAGTGTCCTAACTAGGTAAACCAGGCCACGTTGCGACATGATAATTATAAATAGTTTAATTATTCGTTATTAGTATTAATTGACGTTAGGAGACCCGGTTGTACCAAATTAGTTCGAACTGCACCCGAACCGAGCCTAAGCCTG
>JANAVB010032420.1:1184733-1337233 GCA_029216955.1 Iris pallida
ACCCTTCTCACGAAACTTCACTAGCACACGAAAAACCCAAGTTGCACTACATAAGAGTATGGGAAGCAGAGAATTAAGTATTCTCTATATAAGCATGGGACCATGTTTCCTCATTTAATATTTATTTAAACGGGCCAAGAGTACCCATTATAGAAATGGATAAATAAAAAGGACTTATGGGCCAGGGCCTTTGGCCACTAGAATATGGAAACAAGGAAAATAAATATAATACTTGGGCTCAAAACCCAAACCAATAAAAATCACAGAAAGCATGAAGAGAAACTTCCCAATTACTTTGTGTAGGTCCATCAAATCAAGACGAAACTTGTGCCAACAGGACCGTATCATTTTTCTGGTCCTGTATGCCAAGTTTGGTCCGATTCTGAGACAGTTGATTGGATCGCCGTTTCGCGGGCACCACGATCCAACTCAACGGGTGATTTTGTGCACGGCCCGCCGGAATCCAACTTTGGACATACGGTTGGGTTCGTATCGGAAAAAACAAATCCGTAGACATGTAGTTTGACGACTTTAGAGACCATTGACTTTGGCACGCCTTTTGGTGCAAAGCGGGTCCAACGGCGGACATCATTTTTGCCTGAAATTACTATTTTTCTCCTGTGTCCAGAATTAAACTTAAGGACAGGCAATTCTAGCTAATTTGACTATTCTGAGAATGTTGGCAACGTTTATTTCAGCTTTCGGAGACAGTTGTGATGACTTGGACTTTCTGACTTGTGATTGACGATATATTGTTGGTTCTCCGTGCAACCCCCAGGCAAGTATACCTTGCCAACTTGTACATTATAATTTATATGCATGTTCATCATCTCGATGTGGTTCTTTTCCTTACATTCATGATTGCTTGATTCCATGTCTAGTACACTCATCTTGTTATGGTTTTACTTTACATGTTTCTAGTTTCTTGTTCATTTTTCGTTATAATATTTTTCTACCTGTTACACTGTGTTAGTCTCATACGTGTTGCTTGATAGAGTCGTCTAGTCCCACATCACGATTTCCTCAACTTGATTATAACTTGACTTGACTTGACATGACTTGAGTGGGACTTGACTTTGACATTCTATAGATTATGAGTACTTACCTTGACTATAGTCTATAGGATTTTATACTAGGATTGGCTACTGTCTTGGTTGTGAGTACTTGCCTTAACTGCAATTGAGACACTATAGATTGTGAGTACTTGCCTTGACTGCAGTCTATAGCTTTGACCTATTAGCCATTTCTAGTATGGCATGCCAGTGTCTTAGGATCCTCGTGTTTAGATCTTGTATCTTGGTTCATTTTGTCTCGTTGGATACCCTTGATTGTTTCTTGCTTCTTTTTTCTGTTACATGTTGGCTTGTATATTATGTATCTTGCTAGTCCTCTGAGGACTTGATGATCTCTTCAGGTTTAGCAACTACATGGAGTTAGTTAGCAGAGCATGATGGTAGAGGATTGCGATGTATGATACAGGTATTGCTGGTGTTATTTCTTTATTTTCCTCTCGTGCTTTACATTCAGTACCATGATATATTCTGCTTACTTTATGACTCATATCATTCTTAGAGTCTAATCGAACAATATGCTAATGGGCTGCAGACCATGACCCATAATTGTTCATTTGTGTTTCATATATTTATTGTGGATTGAGATATAGATTTGTTTGCCATGATTTGGCAGTATACCATGACCTTGACAGCTTATACGTACTCGAGTCAGGCGGGAGTCTACTCGATACGTAGCTGGCTTGCTCACAAGCTCACGTCCGAAAAGCGGGTGCGGGTCGTGACAGACATGCACGTGTAGCCTAATTACTCAGATGCATGTTGTTAAGAAACACCCAAGCGCGTATTACCTGATCTTTCAGGCACGTGCCACCAGACTTTCCCCTTAGCGTGTGTGCTTCCACCTCACGCCTATAAGTTCTCTCCCACCATGAACACATGCCACTTAGGACAGTGAATTCCTAGGTGCAGGTGTCTTGTTGTTTGTAGCAAGAACTAGGCGCGTGCCACGTGTCGAAGACCCAGTCACGCCAAGGAGCGGGTTTTGAGCAATTCAAAGATCTTCTCCAACAAAATATCAACAACATGACACATAGAAGTTAGCTACAACCCCACATCAGTGAAGTATACACGCAGTTACAACTAAACCCTATTAAAGGGCACTACGTAGCAGTCAGATGTACACACGCCTGCCACTAACAGGCGCGTGTACTACTCTTCCTCTCAGCTATAAAAAAGAGGAGTTATCCTCCATTTAAACCCTCCGGTTCCTCTTATTTTCTCAAGAGTTCCTGAGCATTCCAGAGAGAGTTCTTGCTACTCCCCTAAGCCAGTAAAGTTAAGTCTGACAGTTCTACCTCACCGTCAGATTGTCAACGGAGTAAAGGATCAACCCTCCACCATTACAACCCAGATAAAAAACAAAGTGTAGTTGGGAGATTCCTGTTCAGGAGTTCCTTATTATATTCTTGTTTGCAACCTTCGAAGCTCTCCTCTAAAACACCACGAGGAGATGGCAAACAAGATGGCAACTCTGATGGGGATGACTTTCTTTTTTGACGAAAAAGTTGTGATACAATCTGACATGGACCACTGCGAAGACGTTAGTCGTTAAGTTTGACCAATCAGCCTTTGAGAAAATGCTCTCTGGGGATGCTGTAGGTTCTTCTCCTTGCCTATCGAAGCCTAAGAAATTGAGAAAGGCGTGGGTGCCAAAGGCGTGGGTGCCTAAGGCTCGTATAGCCTACCCACAACCTGCTGAAGAAGAGCAGCACGCTCCAGTACAACTCTCATCTGGCACACGGGCGACGTCACTCTCTGTTCCTTCTCAAGCGTGTAGCTTTGGGAAGTACGATGATCAATCCCAGAGGGAAGCACTGTGAAGGGGACACAAGCCTGCCAATAGGCGTGGGAACAATTTGACCCGAGGCAAAGTCAAAGCCTTAGACTGTTTGGGTGACCATGAGCCCCAAGCATGGGAAAGAGTCCAAGACATAGGCTCTGTAAATTGCAGGACTAAATCGGTACGAGCTACACGTGCTACGCGTACCGCAACTATCGTGCCAGTGACTGGGAAGAGACCCGCGCCTCTGACCATGACACGCGTGCCCAATTGAAAACTCTATAGGTCTTTCCCACGTTGGACCAATCTTCAGAGTCCTCCAGATGCCCAAATGTGCTACATGCTCAGGAGCTGGGTTCAGATATACTTCCACTTACATGCCATAGCACTCGGTCTACCCGGAGGCTTGAAGAGGGCATAAAAGTAAATCTTCTTTCTCATGATCTGTACCATGTAATTAATCACAAACATAAGGTGAAAGGAACAACTGCAGATACTACGAACGAAACTCCCCTGGTTGGGCATACGTGTGCAAGTATAATCATCAACTGCTGCTATGCAAAGCCAGCAACAGTCCCAAAGAAACATTCCGTATTCCAATGGCTACACTCTACCACATTCAGTTGACAGTATCTTAGTGAACGGTTACAATCAGACAACGAATAATAGCCACTCTTTGCCTCATGCCATGCCACGAGGAGTTCCTCTCTGGATAAAAAGAACTCCAATCCTTCGGTCAGTACATCGAAGAACCGACTCAAAAGAAGTAAGTTGGCTGTGCCCAACACTGGGGTGTTCCAGAGCACCCACTCTAAATCTAGACTCTTATTCGAAGCCTTGAAAGCTGGGGGTAGTAAGTGTCTCATACCTGATACTGACCTAGTCAGGGGTACCGACCTTCGGTACACCCAAGATGCAGGGGGTAGCCAACTTTCGATACTATACCACACCCTAGGTTTCAAAGGGGCAGTAATTCCCATAGAACCGAAGGAGAAGGAGCAGGGAGCACCCATCCCAATATACGTCTGAAGCCTCAGGGACCGAGGACTATCGAACCCTCGACCTTTGTGATTACTCCCAGATGATTGCTTACACCTTCGACAATGAGTCATGGGAGTCAGGGACTGAGAGCGAGCAATCAGCTCGTACCCGTGTCATACCGTCGCACATGAAAACTGATGAACAGAGATCTCAGGACGGCCGATGTTTCGACATGATCGAAGAATGATGCAGACTATGAACGCCAGTCTGGCATTCTTGACGAAGACAGTTGCCAAGCTAAAAGCGGCCCAAACTTCATCACAATTGCAGGTTCAAGCTTTCAAACCGAGAAACAATATAAATCCAACACCCCCAATCACCCGACTACAAGTCATCATGTGGTGCTACTTGCCCGCGACCAGTAACCATACCTTGCCGCAAGTATCTATGCTAACAACGTTGAAAGAAGTTCTCGAAGCCATCCAAGATCTTCGAGCAAGAGCTAATGCTAAAGATAAACAAGAATCACGGCAAAAGCTGGGACTTAGTCAATATTTTCCTGTTAAATGGAATAAGGTGGTCTATCCTCCTAAATACAAGTCTTTATCTATTATTCCCTTCGACGGAAGAGGGTCCCCCCGTCAATACTTGAATCACTTCGAAATCATGACGGAGCATCTGCCGAAAGACGATGCTCTTTTTACGAATCTCTTTGTTGGTGCCTTGAAGCGAGTCACCTACGAATGGTTCTACAGTCTACCCGACAATTGTGTGTCAAGCTTCGATGATCTTCAGCACTTGTTTCTATCCCAAATTTATGAACCGGGAATGGACATGACAATGTCCACTCTACTAGACACTGTTCAAAAAGAGGAGTCTGCTCGAGATTACATAGAACGGTTCCAACAAGCTATACTAAGATTACCGCCAGGCGTTCCCTAGTTTGTATTGATGGAATCTTATCGAAAAGGCTTGCTACCCATAACTAAACTTGGGACTGGCTACTCCAGTTACATAGACAGGGCTGCATTCATCATTAATGCTGATAACGTTGAGAGGAAAGCCAAGGAGGCTCATTTATTGGGAATGAGCTTTCCTAATGAGAAAGGAAAAAGATCCATCGGGGCCTCCAATAACAACGAACGGGAGTCCAAAACAAAGCAAGTCATGACCGCAAGCCTCGGTCGGGGTACGACTTCTACCCAGAAGCCCGATAGACCCACGATACTAAAGGAAAACTATTCTTTCAAGGATGAGGATGCATTATAATTACTCGATGTACTCCTCGAGGGTGAAAAGCTCCAACTTCTCCCTCCCAGGCATCCTGATGAGGTAGACAAGGTAGATGATCCCAAGTATTGTTACTTTTATCGATACGTCCACCATGCGACTCGAGGTTACTACATCTTAAAGAACCATATACAGAGATTGGTTGACGCTAATGTTCTTGTAGGAACCCTAGAGGGGGGGTGAATAGGGTCAAACAATCTAATCAAGCACTTAGCACAAGCTAATGAGCAATTTAAAAATATAAGTGCAAGAGAAGAAGCAAAATAATACCGACACAAGATATATCCTGGTATCCTCCAAGAGGCACTCCAATCCCGGAACTCTCTCCGGCTTTAATCCACTATTTAAGTAAATAGTTACACACGAGTTTGGATCCGAAGAACTCGCCAACTTCAACACAAGTTTGGATCCGAAGAACTCGCCAACTTCAACCGAGAGTTTGGATACGAAGACTCCCCAACTTCACCCGAGAGTTTGGATACAAAGACTCTCCAACTTCAACCTTTCACAATAGGTTTTGATCTCCTTACAATAGGATGAAGATCTTTCTTTTCAAACTCAATAACTCTAACACAATTTGGATGACAAATAAAAGCTTTGTAGAGTTATTTGTGGATAGGCTTTGGTGGTTTAGAAATTTTTAGGCTCAAAGTATCAACCTTGAATGAAGGGGTTCAAGGCTATTTATAACCAAAGCATTGAAAAGAGCTCAAGGCAACTTTTCAGTCCACGAACCGGCATACCGTCGGTATGATCCGGCATACCGGCGGTATACCGGTCTGGGATTGCAACGGCTAGAAATATAG
Organism: Iris pallida; assembly: GCA_029216955.1. NCBI lineage: Eukaryota > Viridiplantae > Streptophyta > Magnoliopsida > Asparagales > Iridaceae > Iris > Iris pallida. Next base: position 1,190,664 of record JANAVB010032420.1, read on the forward strand.
CCGTTAGGATCATTAATGGCTGGAAATCCGACCGTTGGAATTTCAACGTTTCGGAAGCGGTATACCGTCGGTATGATCCGGTATACCGTCGGTATGCCGGTTTTGTAAACAAAAACTTTCTGTGAACAAAAACCGGTATACCGTCGGTATATACCGGTATACCGTCGGTATGCCGTTTTCTACCAAAAATAATCCTGGGCTTATTTCTGCCCTAGCTTTTGATTTTGCCATCCATTTATTGTGTTTACAATAATTCCTAAGACTCATTACAGACTCCAGATAAACTTAGGCAGGTGCAGGCTTCTTCAGAGTCTTGAAATGATGATGGCATGGCTTGGCTTCTTCCTTTGATATGTGCTGGCTTTTTTCTTTGGCGGCAGCTGTCCAAAGATATCCAGTTTGCGAAAACTGAATACCTTTCGGGGGCTTCGCCCCCAAACCCCCGACGAGGGGCGCTGTCCCCTCGACCCTCGTCCGCTGACCGGACAGCGGAACCCCTGGTGCGTGGCTCCAGAGATGTCGTCGGGTGGTTCAGAAAAATCTTGTGGGATCCATCGTCTTTGGCCCACCATGATTTCTTCATTGCATATGTCCACATTGATCTTGCTTATTGCTTTTCTGCATGTACATGTTAGACGAACAAAGCAATATACATAGTAGCAACTATGATAGATTTAATGCACATTAGGACAATGCTGAGTTTAAGTAAAAGTGCTAAGGTGATAGCATAAATGTTAGTGATATCATAATGATTAAACTTAATTGAATGACCACAATCAAAAACATAGTTTTGATTTTGGCAACCCGATTAAATTTAAGATGGATAAGCTCATATCACTAATATGTAAACCAATAGACACATATCACCAAAGGTATAAGTATAAGTAGAAATGCTATAGCGATAGTATGAAGATTAGTGATAATGAAATGCTAAACTTAACATATTAACCATATTCAAAAACATGATACAATCATTGGGCTAACAGTTCTTTCATTAGATTTTAAAGAAAAGGTGGTCTCTGCCAATATGGTGACCCTCTAATTCAGCAATTTCCCTCCCACAGAGGCGCAAGACGGGGTCGTCCCAATCCCAAAAACAACTATGGAGGTCATTAACCTTCTGGCTGCTCAAACATCTGGAAGGTCATGTGGGTGCACCCAGACCTTACTGATGATTTGGCTCGACCTGTGGCTCGTCCTATGCCACTTCCGTTTTCTGTTATACATATTTTTAGTATACGTGTATGGAATTCTAACTTTTATCAGGTGACCCGTATTTTGACTTGTCTTATTTAGCCTAGTCTTGGTTTAATCTTGCCGTAGTTTAATTCGGTTTGGTTCAACTTGGCTTGGCTTGGCTTGACTTGGTTTGTTTTGGTTTGAGATGAGAAGGGTTTGTATAAAAACCAACTCCTCTCTATCTCCTCCATTATTTCTCATTACTTCTTCATCTTCTTCATTTACTCCTCCCACCTACCAAGTCCTAGGCAAGTTCAACTTACTTTGTGATGGATCTCAAATTTTATTATTCCATTGTCTTCCTTGCTCGATCTAAGCCTCTTTAGAACTTGGAGATTTGGGTTTTGAGGGTTACCTTTTTGTAGATCTAAGTTTATAGTTTCTTCAGTTTTTGTTGGTTTTGATCCCTTAAACTTTGTTATTTTCGAAAACTAATGGTTCTACGTTGTGAAAAATTCAATTCTACCCAATTTTGGCTTTTGAACTGCTTGATTTTGACTTCGTATGAAGAAGTTATGCCATTTTCGTGTTTATGGGTTTTCCACACCTTTTGGTGATGTCGTAACGATTAATAGTGCCGCGAGCAGCATTTTTGCCGTGCGCCATGCTTGCGCGCACCTCGCGCCGCGGGCATTTTTGCCCACACGATTTTCTGCCGCGTGTCATGCTTGCGCGCAACTTGCGCCGTAGGCATTTTTGCCCGTGTGTGCGCACTTACGTGCCGCACGCCCGTGCGATTTTCTGCCGCTCATCGTGCTTGTGCACACCCTTTGCCGTGGTCATTTTTGCCCATGCATGCAGCGCAACTTGTACGGCACGCCTGCGCAATTATCTGCCATACGACCGCATGTCGTGCTTGCCCGTACCGTGCACCGTGGGCAGTTTTGCTCACATACACAATACGTTTTGTGCGCAATGCATAGACCGTATGTCGTGCATGCGCGCAGCGTACGCCGTGGGCAGTTTTGCCTGCGTGCGTAGCGCACCTGTGCGCAGATCACTCTAAATGACTATTTTTGTCCGTTTAAGCTATTTTATAGCTAAAATTATGAAAAACTCAAAACATGAAAGTTGTAGATCTTTATCTTGGCTTCAAGAATCTTCCTGTCTCACTTCAATTAGAGTTCATACTTGACTTATAGTTTTAATCACACATGGGTGCCTCGATCTTCTTTGCATATTTTCTATACTTGGCCTAAATTGCGACGACCCGACTTGACACTTGATAGTCTTAAGATAGTAACTTGAACTTGACTTGAACATGATAATATGAACCCGTCTCGATAACTCTTGATAGTGGCCCGTCGGGGTGCACTCCAGACAAGTACTTTTGATATAACAAGTAAACCTGATATGATATACATAATCTTGATTGTTGTTGCGATGGCTATTTGTCACCCTCATTTCCCGTATTTCTCGTATTTCATATTTATACTCGTATCTGGATTTTGGCATGTATTTTTTTTATTTTTATTTTCTCAACTTGTGGAATTTCGGTATTTCTCGTATTTGAATTTTGTCATGGCTCGGTTTTAATTGGGTTGGTTTGGTTTGGTTTAATGTGTATTGAAACACCTTAACCTATGCTCCACCCTCAACACACCACATCCCACCCTCTTTAAAACTCTACCCACTTTTTCTTTCTTCTCATAAACCTCCATTAATTTCTTTTTCTCCTTCCTCTACACAACTCTCTTCTCCTTCCTCTCCATAACACCCACCCATAGGCAAGTGCACCTTGCCACCACATGAGAACCCTCTTTTATTTGTCCATTTGCTAGTTTAGGACTTGGTGATCAACATTAGAACTTAGCATTTTGTGATTTGGAGTCTCCATTGTTCTAGATCTAAGTTTTCCCTATTTTTGGTTTTTCCATGGTTTTGATCTACTTAAGTTAGATTTTTATGGGTTTTGATGCTTCCATGTGGAAGAGAGTTCAATCCCACCCTGGTTAGAACTTTGGAAATCTGGATTTGGAGTTCGGATGGCCAAGTTGTGATGCCTTGAAGTTTTGGAGCCATTGGAGCTTCTTCTCAGCCATGGAGAAGAAGACCCAGACCCTGCGTGCGTGTTTTTATGCGTACGCAGCTCTCTGCTTGCATGCTTTTGCACGTATGCAGCTCTCTGGCGTGTGTGACTTTTCGCGTATGCTGCTCTCTGGCGTGCGTGACTTTTGCGTACGCTGCTCTCTGGCGTGCGTGACTTTTGCACGTATGCAGCTCTCTGGCGTGCATGACTTTTCGCGTACGCTGCTCTCTGGCGTGCGTGACTTTTGCGTACGCTGCTCTCTGGCGTGCGTGACTTTTCGCGTACGCTGCTCTCTGGCGTGCGTGACTTTTCGCGTACGCTGCTCTCTGGCGTGCGTGACTTTTTGCGTACGCTGCTCTCTGGCATGCGTGACTTTTCGCGTACGCTGCTCTCTGGCGTGCGTGACTTTTCGTGTACGCTGCTCTCTGGCGTGCGTGAGTTTTCGCATACGCAGCTCTCTTGCGTGCGTGCTTTTGAGCGTACGTAATTCTCTGCGTGTGTGCTTTTGTGCGTACGCTGCCCCTCCCTGCGTGCGTGTTTTGTGCGTACGCAGCTCCCCTGCGTGCGTGCCCTTGTGCGTACGCTGCTCCCCTGACCCCTTGCTTAATCCATTGGCTCTTGGAGTTTTGGTCTTATTTCTTTAAGCTTGGCTCTTCTATAGCCCTGTATATTGATATTTTATTAGATATTTTATGCCCATTTTATATCCTTACGCCTTTTGTCATGAACTTGATTTTACTTAATATGTTTGGAATGACTATTGTACATGGCATGGTATGACAAGGAACTAGCATAACACGACAGTGACCCGTAGTGGTGCACTCCTGACATGACCAACCTGACATGATAGTGGCCCGTCGTGGTGCACTCCTGACAAGTACCCTGACATGATTTATCTTGATAACTTAATGCTGTTGCGACGGCTAATTTAACTTGACCTGCCTTGACACCGTGGGTAGTTCTTTCTTGCTTGCTTGTTAAATCCACTTGTCCTGTCTTGCATCATGTCTAGGATGGAACTCCTGAGTGCCACGGTCAGGAGTACCTACAAAAATGGATTAAGGTTAATAACTAGAATAACACAGTAGTCATGAAGAGATGACACAGCTACGGGCAATCCTGTTACCTGGGCGCTCTTGGGATCTGTAGCCTGCCGTCGAGTAGGGCACATTTCCAGCACACCGTCGCGTGTTGCACCCTCTAAGTCACCTAAGGGTACATTTGTCTCCCGGACGATGTACCCACCTGAATTCAACCCCTAATTTTCGACCTGGGTAACCTGGATGGTCTGCAGGGCTTGTGGCTGTGGAACAATCTCACTGTATCTTGTTAGTAATTAGGCCTGTGATAACCCTAGTTAGTTAAAGTAGTAAGCCGTAGTATCTGCTTGGCCGTGATTGATTGAATGAGGTATAACTAGTCTAGCCATGTCTTGATCCAGTACAAGATTGCTCCCTGTCTTGATTTCTTGCATTATTATCTTGCCGATAAATGGTGGGAGACCAAGTTCTGTTCAGACGAAGGGTTACAACCCCGGTCCTTGTTTGGTTTACGGGTTGTAACCTGGCTATCGGAATAGTTCCATGGTTATCTCGTTGTATATCATCCTGACATGTTTTCGTAAATTCTAGTTTTAATATTAGATTTTCTTGTGCTAATTGCTGGCTCTTGTTCTTATTTCGTGGCCCCCTTGTGGCACTTGCTCTTTCTGGGGTTGACCCAGCTGGTTTTGTGTGGCCAGATTTTGGAGCAGCTTCCGAGGATCTTCCGAACCTCCAGCCCGATGGTGGCGACTAGAAGGAACCCGGGCTACGAGTGGGTTTTCTATTTTGTTTCGCTCACTCTACTGTAAAGTTATTCTTTTGAGGCGTTTAGCCGACGAGCACCTGTTAGCTTGATGCACTTTACTTACTGTCTGCCTACGGGCTGTAAACATGATTAACAAATCCAAGGGTTGATCATGTATGACTTAACTCTTGCTAGTCCTCGCATTTTGTACGACTAGCTTCATGATCAGCTGAATATGTAATATTTGGGACGCCTTATTATTGTATATTTAATGATTATACATCTTGCAACCTTAATTACTTGCTTGTGATTGAGACATTAGGCTTGTTCATGACCATAAGAGACTGTTGGCTTGTAGTAGACCCTCATATTTCTAGACAGTCGTGACCGTATATCGAGGTGGTTCCCATTTCAATATACGTAGCTGGCTATGTCTGCCCCCGCTCTCCAGTATTCTGGTTCTGGGGCGTGACACTATTCATGTCTTGCTAGTATAACTCTTGCCTTGATCCCGTGGTTTATTGTGCCTGTACAAGCTACATGTCTTGTCTTTTATCATGTCTAGGACATGGATTTCTGGTTACCACGGTCAGGGATTTATAACAAATCTGACTAGGTTAATGACTAGATTGATCAAGTAGTTCATATAAAAAGATTTCCCAGTTACACGCGATCCCGTTATCCCGGACACACCTGTGAACTTGTAGCCTGCCGACGAGTAGGACGCATTTTTAGCACACTGTCATGTGTTGCACTCCTTGAATCATAAGAACTAAAGTATACCAATAATCTTGATAGCTTTTGTAACCCTCGTCTGGATAACCTAGATAGTCTGCAGGGCTTGTAACTGCGAGAACATCTCATGGCATCTTGTTAGTAACTAAGCTTGTGATAACCCTAGTTAGCTAACAATAGCAAGCCTTAGGACTTGATTGGCCGTGCTTGAATAAATTGTCTCATGATTAACATGGAAGATATATTTCACCTCTTGTTCCTCCTACTACAAGCTTATGTTAACTCAGTCTTTTATGTTATTTAACTATGCTCTTTTATCAGTTCTTCTTTTATTATATGATGGTTTTAGTTCCTAAGTGGATCCTCCCTTGTGGAACTTGTGTCACGACCCACACCCAGTGTAGGGGCACGAGAAGTGGGTACATCCAGCCTACGTCACAGTGTCGATGGTAGAACGCTGTTCTAGGTTACTATCTAATCAACAACTCACGCAATTATATAATGTACTTGTCAAATCTCAACTCCAAATGGAGGACAAGTATAGATATAATGAAATCTCAATCACAGTCTAAGCACGATAAGATAACACAGAAGTTTATAACTAAGACTAAATAACAACAACAAAACCAACTACTAAATAATAATAATCTTAAACAATCTCAAAACAAAATATCTCAACTTATTACAATTCAAGTTCTAAAACATGAAAACTAAACCAAGTCTACTAGCTAGTCTCCCGATCACTCCTGAGTGTTGGGGCCGAAGGTAGCTAAACCATCTCCTGGTCCATAGTAAGTAGGGCAAGTGTCCTCGGGGCAAGCGTCTGCAATATTTTCAACAGGTCCAGTCAGGACAGGAACGAGCAAAACTCATCTAAAAATCCCAAGTAAATGACAAAGAACTATAAAGTAGTTATAGAAAGTTATATTGATGAACATGACAGTTTTATACAGGTAATGATGTAGAAAAATAGTTAAGGTACAAGAGAAGTAAGGTAACAAAATAAGTGAAGAAACATGGCAAGGAAGACTGTAAAACAAGGTCTAGCTGAACTAGAGTAACATGATATAAGCCCAGACAGTACAATATAAGTCAAGTGTAAATCCTAATGTGAGTCCAGACAATATAAATCTAATACCAGATGAATCCAGCATAAGATGAGTCTACTATGAGGTGTGTCCAGTCAGCGATCAACGATTCCAGGGTGAGTCCAGACTATATACTAACAGTGTGTTTTAAATACCGAGATCGACATGTAAACGGCTGTAGGTAATACGGCACATCGCACACTCGGCCAAGTGTGTGATGGCTATCTTTCCAATATAATTCCAAGGAAGTGGTTCCAGTATTTGGGAATGTTCACATGTCTACTCCAATATTTTCCCGCCCAACAAGTACAAGTGAATCCATAATCCGACACAAAAATAAGTACAAGTCCAGCCAACAAATGAATGGTACCAGTAAGTGATTCCAATAGGTGATTCCAGTAGGTGATGCCAGTAGTGGTTCCAGAAATGGAGGCCAGACATAAATAAATGAGTGTCGCATGTAACGGATCCAGCAATATCAAATCGTGTTTGTAACAGAGAATCAAATAGAACTAACTAGAACTGAAGTACAGTAATCGACAAGTAAATGAAAGAACTATCAGATAATGTACTCGTCTGATATCCTGAATGACTGATGTAATATCAGATGTCTATACAGGAGTCACAAAGTCCTATTTAGAGTAGTACAGGTTATAATGTGTTCAATATGATATAATGAAGTTTACGATGCAATCTATATAATTTCTAAGCCAAATCTAGGTCAAAGTCAAATTTGGTCAACCCTGGTCAACCCTCAAGTCAAGCTAGGTCAAACATCTAGGGTTTTGGGTCAACTCTAGTCAACATGGTCAAATTAGGCTATCAAGGGTCAATTTGGTCAATTATCAACTATTGGTCAACTTTAGGGTTGGTCAACTAAGTCGATCTTAGTCAACTAAGTCAAACTCTAGTCAAGCTAGGTCAATTGGTCACATATTAACTCAATGTTGACTTTTGGTCAACTCTAGTCAAACTAGGTTATTCTGGGTCCAACAACCAAACCTAGGGTATTGGGGTTGTCTATTTTATATTCTATTAACTGAACTCTTACCCTGGTACATAGGCGTACCTATACTCTAGGTGACAATATTAACTCTTGGATTGCCTACATCCTTACATGGTTATACCAAACCCATAGAAGTATATAGGTATATCTATAGCTTATATTCCCATGCCACTTCCTATTAACTGCTATTTGGCCCTCCTAACTGCTATATGTATACTATATGATTAAACTTAGTATCCACATGACTGGTACTTATACATGGCCCCTTAATATCACTTAGTGTATAGTAGCTATACATCCTATCCTACTATATTCCCTTACAACACACACTAGACACTCTAGTTGCACTCACATGTGAACCTCTCCTTCTACTCATATATCTGATACTATATGATAGGGATTGAATATAAGTGAATGTGGGCTAACACTATGTAATGAGGACTGAAACTATGTCAACATGTGGACTGAACACTAGTGGCAATGAAATTGGAAACTAAGCTAAAATGACATGATAAAGAACTGAACCCAAGCAGTGTCCTTTCCAACTCATCTGCTGATACCAAGGGAAGAGTTGTAGGTAACTGGTACAAGGAGTCTATGGGGCTAAATCATTAAAGGATTGAAAGTCCGATTACCAAATGGACCATGATGCAGGTTATAGAGACTAAAATAAAATTAGGGACTCAACATGACACTTCCACATGGGAATGGACTGCAGCTTCTGAAACAATCCCTTCCAAATTCCTACTCCCTTAGATCCAAATTGTACTCTATGGTCTGAACCTACATGTAACAATTACACACACAATATCTGAACTCTGATACACAATATCCTAATCTACTGATACCAGCATGAAACTATTAGACTGAACCAAATTGTTCACCATGGACTTAACCAATTTGAGGACAGGGGACTGCTGTAGAGATGAACCCATTTCCTTTCCTGACCAGCTGGTATTAGGAGAAGCCACCATCTAACCTTTCTAATATCTTAACATTTCAACATCTCAGATATTCAAATAACAATATCACACTCTCTTCATCACCATTCCCCATTATCTGATACCACTATCAGTATCAGAATTATATATGTGCCATAAGCGGCTGAACCTTCAATAGTAAACCAAGAGGGAACTAAAGTAGAAGTTATCTGGACAAGGAATGAAAGGAACTAAATAATTGGGTGGACTGAGCAAGGAAGAACAGGGACAAAGCATTTTTATTTGGACTGAACCAAGATATAATAGGTAAATCACACATATATATACATATATAGTTAGTTTACAGTTAATCATATAATATATATAGTTTATCTATTGATACATAGATAAAACATTAAATTGAATTATAATTTTTACAAAAATCAAACCCCAAACTCAAGTATCAGAGTATTGATGAACTCGACCAAATTCTAAACCTAATACTATCGAAAACCTAATCCAATGCAAGATTGAGTGTGCCAACATGAAGTGCATATGATTGCGTATTAGGGGGATGAATTCGTGTCCACACAAGTAGGCACGAAGTGTCCAAAATGAGATAAACACACACAGACACGCACAGACTGCACCATCTCGTTGTCACGCCCCACTCTCGTAGGAGCGATAGTCCTCGCTAAGGCATGGTATCGCACGAGCCTAGATTGCATTTGTGTAAGGCAATTCCATAACGGCCGATTATAGCAGCGGCGACGGGATCGTCGCACAGAAGTCCCAAGCAGAAACATTGAACAATACAGCCGTAATTTAAAGGCAAAACACAAGTTACTCAAAAGTGCTCTTTATTGATATTGAATAATCAGATTACAATAGGCGTAAGGCCATGATTACAAGTCTCTCATGCTCACTTTTCTCTCATTTTTATAAGTCACTCTGCTCTCTCTCATCTCTCGATTACAATGCTTGAGCTAGCGGAAGCTTCGGAAGACGATGTCCATACATTATGTCTCGTATAAGTCTTGACTCCACGCGGCCGTATGCTTCGAATCACCTATGAACTCCTTGCCTCGACGCATCCAAGCGAGCCCCGTACCACGAGCTTCTACCTGCACCTGTACATAAAAACTATGTGGGTGTCAGTACTCAACTGTGATGGTGGAGTGAGCTCCTCGTCCACCCATACAAAATCAACACATTCATTTTACTTTGTGCAACATAGACCCTTTACGATTGTCTTTCTACTCTTGCCTTAGGATTAATTTTAGAACATGGACTCACGGCCTATTTAGTGTCATGGGACCGTTACCGTGCTACCATACCGAGAACTTCCATATCCTTGCCTCTAAATCTTTCTTGTGCTTGTATCATCAATGCACCGACTCATACTTGTCTTTCATGCTATACTCTGGGACCTAACGACTTGGTCGTGCCATGAACTCGATTCGTGCTTATCTCTGAGGCAGTGCCTCCTCGCTAAGTCTTGTCTATACTTGTATTGTGACGACGCGGTCGTGCCTCACATTTTGGGGTCGTGCCCAGCAACTCAACATAACTTAACCAAACTTGCCCTATGGCCCATATCGACTTAACTCGCTACGACTAACCCAACTTGCGGAACCGGTGTTGAGAACTCAAGTGCGAAGCCATATCTCGTGCTGAAGCACGTGTCTTTACGTATAGACAAATCTTAGGCTTCATAATACCTTATGTGCATACCGTGCACGCATTCCATAACTCATCACATACCGTGCTTACACATCCTTTGTTACGACTGACACCGTGCATGCGGATTCGCCACTTAGTACGCCAATTATCTATATAAAAGGCCACTGACACGACAAGCCATCGTGGACATAGCTCGGGTAGGCAGCGGGTCCTTCAGCACAGGTAGCGAGCCCCGTTGAAAGCCCCCGACTACCCACGCAGTACGTGCTCTGCTATAACGTCTACCTCCTAGGATGACTGGGCCCGGTGCCCCGGCGTATAACCAGTCTAGGCAGAAATCCTTGTTAACAAGTTGTCCAATGACCACGTACCTACGAGACATCTAGAATCACGTAAATGCATGGCCTAATTTGTTGGTACGACTGGAACAATACTTAGCAACACGTGCTCTGAACCACACTTTGCATAACGTGCATCGGGACCATGAGACTCCCAACCGAGGGACCGCCTCATACCTCTTAACGTGCATAGGAATGTGAGACTCCCAACCGAGGGACCGCCTCATACTTCTTAACGTGCATAGGAACGTGAGACTCCCAACCGAGGGACCGCCTCATACTTCTTAACGTGCATAGGAATGAGAGACTCCCAACCGAGGGACCGCCTCATACATCTTAACGTGCATAGGAACATGAGACTCCCAACTGAGGGACCGCCTCATACTCTATGTGACGAGCTTTAAGACCGTGGGAACAAGTGGCTATATGCAGCCGTAGAACCGTGGGATCGAGCATGTGCTCAACTTGAACAACCAAGGTCTTTGGGTACCTAAACTCATGCCATAAGCTGTGCGATACAACTTAGCTCTTGGGATGATCAAGGCTACGCCGAGCCTTTCTTTGAGGAAACGTGCATGCTTTATCGAGCATTTACGTGGGCGACGCCTATGACTTAGGCTAACTCTTAGCTTGTGACGAAGACCAACTTTTCCTTCTCCCAAGCCACGGAACGAAGGACGAGTGTCATTTTCAAGGCATGATGAGCCGACTTCTAAGCAGACCGTGGGACCTTTTTCCATGTTCTAACATATTTCGACCCGTCGAGATTATTTCCTTAGCTATGTGGATTCGTCTCTTTTAAAAGCAAGCCTATTGTGCAAGTTGAAAACGTAGAATTTATTAGGTGAAGGCTAAGATGAGGCAAGTTCACCGAAACTACCCTACCTGAGCGATGTCTCCGAGCAAGCCGTTGCAAGCCTAAGTCTGAACGCCGTCGGCGTTTGGATTCCTCCGATTGACTGAGCGGGACGGGGCACTACATGTTAGGGTTATATACTAAAAGCATCACTTTTTTAGTAACATTATTTCCTTAAATTTTGATTAAGAATCATATGGGCAAATGTTTGCATATTGTATTTATTGCAAGTGTTAATGCAAATGTCTGATATTCTATATTGTAGATAATATGGTGTGTGGTGTCACACAGAAGATCATATTATCAGTTCCCTATGGAGTATATAAATAGTTCACAACCTAGATGGACTTGGACAATCTATTGGAAAGGTTGTAGTGTAATCTGGTATTAGTCTATCTTGACAATAGGTTTACACTAGTACACTTTGTGTGTATTGAACATGACCACTTGAGGTTGTTCTCTTTGTACTAACTACATAAGAGAACAAACACCTCTATTATTATGGATGTTTGTGCTCTTAATTCGGATATAATAACGGACATGTATATGCAGTGTGCTTTATTTTGACTCATAAAAGAGTGAGATTCATTATGGATCAACAACCTCTATAAATTAGGTAATAATATTGTATGTATGATGGGCTGTTGATTATAAATGGAATCCATGTCCCGATACATCGGGTTGATGATGTCCCCTTAAGGAGCTCATAAGGATTGTCATGTAAACCCTGCATGTGGATTATATCCGACATGACAAATAAAGTTGAGCGGTACTACTTAAGGATAAAAGATGTTGAATTAGTATAGTTGTCAGTAACTTAATTTGATCGACGGACATACGATATCTTAACATGGGGAGTCAAACGAGCATATAATAAAAGGAGCCCACAAACATAATTTGGGATTAGGGAGGTAGTACAACAATAGCTCATTAGTAGACCGAGCTATTGTTAATGGGCCTGGATTGTGTGTTCGGGCTGAACACGGGATATCCAGATCCGTTAGGAGGCCTAACCCTAATTTCTCCTCATGGTCCCTGCCGTAGCCTATATATCCTCTATTCTCTGGCCGCCATATTACTGATCAGAAATCTGAAACTTTTTCTAAATTCGTGATTCACGTAAGGAGAGAAAGAGAGGGCTGTCAAGGAGAAGAAAAGGTTGGGAGATCGTCGCCCACACGACGTCCAACTCGAGGAAGGAATACGTGTAGAAGATCTTGGGATCGTCCGCTCGAGATTGCCAGAAATTACTTGTCTTCTTTCTGCCGCAGGTATAATTCGTGAACCCTAATTTCCGCCTATGAAGGGTTAGAACACGTATTAGATTTGTTTAACTTTCTATCGATCAATACGCACACCAAAGGAAGGGTCCTGGGAATCCCCAGTTCTATTACTACACTCGTACGGCTGGTACACGAGCTCGTGGACACGACACAGTGTTCCAGTACCCTCGTATTTACGTGTTCGCCAGGGATAGGGCTACGTGTTTGACAGCCTGTAATAGGTCCAAGTGTCGCCGTATCCAATAACTGAACCCGTGTCAGAGTCTAATTCGAACAGTGCACAGTGACAGGCAAAATCAGTACGTATGCAATTTCTTCGCACACACTGATCGAGGACACATGAAACTTTATGGACATGATGTCAGTGGGTGCCCCCACGTGTCCATGAAGTTTTACGGCAGATGGTGCCGTGTCATGTCTGCTAGGACACTCGAACAACAGGGGAGACGTACGTTGTGTCGTACAGCATCCTCGTGTCTATATTGGACACAAAAACCCCACAAAAATTGACTCAGTCGACTTGATATGCAATATACACCTAATTAGCTATAAACCTATGTAATTAGTTTTAAAAATTACTAAAATAAATTCCTATGTGGTATTTCACAAAATACTTATTTAAAAACACCGATACGTGTCCGATACGAACACCAAACCAAGTCCAATTCTTATCAAACTTGAGGGATAGCTAGGGTATACCTAAATGAATGCAACTATGGAAAGAAATTGGAAATTTGAAGGTGTTTGATAGATTTTACCTATTGAGGGTGAAGCCTCAATATAAAGGCCTTGAATTGATGTCTTCCTCGATTTGCTATGGTTCAAATGTCTTCAAACCTTGCTAGCAAGCCTCCACAAGTCTCCTCTACTGTTGGAGATGATGATGCAATTGATTTGACTCAATTTGGACTCAATTTGGATTAAATGGAAGAAGTTTGGGGAAGAACAAATTAGGGTTCTTTGTAGGTACCAAAAAGAGGGAAGGGCTACTAGATGATACTTTATAGGAGGAGGATTTTCTACTTGTAGTTGTCACAATAAGAATTAGGGTTATGTTTAGATGTAGATGGGTGGCTAAGGCTTCTCCACTAAATTTCAAGTCCTCTCATTAGTTCAATTTAGTCCTAAGGCTTTCTTTCTACAAATATCCTAAGGAGAAAATATGCTACTTAGAAATATCTAGATATTGCTAATCTTGTCACTTAGTAGGATATCCTAATCAAGATTCTAAGCTCAAGGCTAATCTAGATTAGGCTAAGCTTCTAGGTTAGTCTCTAACAATTCAATTAGCACAATATTAATTAATCAAAATTTATTTTCATTAATAAGTCAAAAAAGACCAAAATACCTTTAGGCTAAAAAGTTGTAATTAGTCATCGTAATCACATGACTAGGCTCCCTTGGTCATGGTTAGTCTCTAGGCTTAGCAAAACTAGGATTTAACTAGTTAACCATCAAAGTCACAATTCAATATTTTAAATAGTTTTAAATTGATTAAAAATCACCAAAAATCACAATATGATTTAAATATCATTATTAAATGATTATAATTACAAAATTTCAAAATTACCCTTATTTTTGAAAAGTGGGTGTTATATGTATACCCACCTTAGAAGAATTTCGTCCTCGAAATTTAGATGATCGTACTCCTCCTAGGTCAAACTCCCAATCAAACAAGGTCAAGAGATAACATGCAATCATAGTCCTACTGGTCGTGATTCCTTAGTCTTGAACAGGGTAACTATGCTATCTAGCATATCACAAGCATATCCTGGCAGGTACTAATGAAAATCACACATAAAGATGGGAAAGAAGAACAAGAAGGATAAACCTGCTAACCCATCACCTGCAGCGTCGGTCTCCTCGACCGCCAGTACAAAAGATCCACTACTCTGGTGCTGGGCATGGTACTGGGCATGGTGCTACGCCACAGGTGGCCTAGCTCCCTCAAAAGAAGGTGCAGAGGGATAATCTATCATCTTGTGAGCATCAGACCCACAAAATAGACAAACCTTCAGCCTCCTCCTATAAGACTCCCAAACATGCCCTGCCTTCCTGCAGTAGGCACAAGTCTGCACCCTGCGGTCCTATCCTCTAGGATGATGCTGTGCCTACTGTACTCTCACTAGTGCCTGCATCTGCAGAATCTGTACGTGAGGCCTCTTGGCCGGACCTCCACTGCTACTGGCTACATGAGCATCTCGACCCTTCTTCAGTTACAACCCTAGATCATCCTCTGCTGCCATAGCTTCTGCTAAGATCGCTGCGAAGAAAGCATCCCTGTCACTTTTGGTCAATGACCGGACCTCTCTGATCAAACCTCTACGAAACTTCTTCGCCTTCGTCTTCTCGCTCAGGTCCACAATAAATCTGATCAGCCGACAGAACTGTCCAGCATATTCCTCGACTGTCTGGTTCCCCTGAACCAGGCTCTCAAACTGTGCCTCTATGCCTCCAAGTGCTACGTCCGAAAAGAACTGCTCCTTGAACAGTCCCTTGAAGGCTGCCCAAGTCTGTCCCTCGGTTCCTACTCTGGGGTCTGTCTGGTACCATGTGCGGGCCAAGTCCTGCATCTGGTTGCCTGCAGCCTCGATCTGAAGTCGGGCTGGTATCTCTGCTAAACAGAATATCTCCTCTATATGCTCTATCCAGTCATCCGCATAGTGGATGCCCTCTGTACTAAGGAAATCCCTTGGACGCATCTTCAGAAACTCCTGGATGACCGATGTCCTCTGATGGCACTAATGTGTCTGTCCTTCCTGCGGCTGTACGGTAACCATCTCTACTATCGTCCTGACCAGCTGGTGGGCCTCATCTATGCCCTATCGAAAGTCGACAGTCTAGAGCTGTTGCTGCTGCCGGTAGGACTCCAAGATCCGCTCCACGAAGGAAAAGAGGTGTGCAGCGTCAACCAATCCCGCAGGTGGCTGCTGAAATATCTTAGGAATGACTGGGGTCGTCCTTCGAACATGTGGAGGTGTATCTCCAAAGGCTGCAGTTGTCCCTGTCTAAAGAGGAACGAAAGGTGCTACGGTCCCAGTATCTTGCTGTACTGGACGAGAGGTGGCAGACCTCTCACCTGTGTCTGCTGGGCCGGGGCGATGTGATCGTGTCTCCACCATCCTGAAGACAGATCAATTAAGGAAGTTAATACTGATCAGGAATCGATATAATCAAAGGAGGACAATCTATTTCAATGAAGGCAATTCAACAAGATGTGTAGATGGCAGGAATTAAAGTAGAATTTTCCTAACTGTGATTGAGTACCTCTCCGTTAAAGCCTATCTCTCAATCCTATCGCAGGCTGTAGTGATACTCTAGTTCGAATACCACCACATAAACTCGACCTGCATGGGCCACCACTAAAAACGTATCACGACCCGCACCCAGTGTAGGGGCATGAAAAGTGGGTACGTCCAGCCTACGCCACAGTGTCGGCAATAGAACGCTGTTCTAGGTTACTATCTAATCACAGTCTAAGCACGATAAGATAACACAGAAGTTTACAACTAAGACTAAATATCAACAACAAAACCAACTACTAAATAATAATAATCTCAAACAATCTCAAAACAAAGAATATCTCAACATATTATAATTCAAGTTCTAAAACATGAAAACTAAACCAAGTCTACTAGCTAGTTTTTCGATCACTCCTGTGTGTCGGGGCCGAAGGTAGCTAAACCATCTCATGGTCCATAGTAAGTAGGGCAAGTGTCCTCGGGGCAAGCATCTGTAATATTTTCAACAGGTCCAGTCAGGATAGGAACGAGCACAACTCATCTAGAAATCTCAAGTAAATGATAAAAAATTTAAAGCAGTTATAGATAGTTATATTGATGAACATGGCAGTTTTAGACAGGTAATGATGTAGAGAAACAGTTAAGGTACAAGAGAATTAAGGTAACAAAATAAGAGAAGAAGCATGGCAAGAAAGACTGTAAAACAAGGTCTAGCTGAACTAGAGTAACATGATATAAGTCCAGACAGTACAATGTAAGTCAAGTATAAATCCCAATATTAGTCCAGACAATGTAAATCTAATACCAGATGAATCCAGCACAAGATGAGTCCAGTATAAGGTGAGTCCAGTCAGTGATCAATGATTCCAGGGTGAGCCCAGACTATATACTAACAATATATTTAAAAATATCAAGATTGACATGTAAACGGCTGTAGGTAATACGGCACATCGCACATTCGGCCAAGTGTGGGATGACTATCTTTCCAGTATAATTCCAAGGGAGTGGTTCCAGTATTTGGGAATGTTCACATGTCTACTCCAATATTTTCCTGCCCAATAAGTACAAGTGAATCCATAACCCGACACGAAAATAAGTACATGTCTAGCCAGGCATATGAATGATACCAATAAGTGATTCCAGTAGGTGATTCCAGTATGTGATGCCAGTAGTGGTTCTAGAAATGGAGGCCAGACATGAATAAATGAGTGTCGCATATAATGGATCCAGCAATATCAAATCGTGTTTGTATCAGAGAATCAAATAGAACTAACTAGAACTGAAGTACAGTAATCGATAAGTAAATGAAAGAACTATCAGAGAATGTACTCGTCTGATATCCTGAATGACTGATGTAATATCAGATGTCTATACCAGAGTCACAAAGTCCTATTTAGAGCAGTACAGGTTATAATGTGTTCAATATGATATAATGAAGTTTACAATGCAATCTACATGATTTCTAAGCTAAATCTAGGTCAAAGTCAAACTTGGCCAACCATCGTCAACCCTCAAGTCAAGCTAGGTCAAACTTCTAAGGTTTTGGGTCAACTCTAGTCAACATGGTCAAATTAGGCTATCAAGGGTCAATTTGGTCAATGATCAACTATTGGTCAACATTAGGGTTGGTCAAATAAGTCGATCTTAGTCAACTAAGTCAAACTCTAGTCAAGCTAGGTCAATTGGTCACATATTGACTCAATGTTGACTTTTGGTCAACTCTAGTCAAACTAGGTTATTCTGGGTCCAACAACCAAACCCAGGGTATTAGGGTTGTCTATTTTATATTCTATTAACTGAACTCTTACCCTGGTACATAGGCGTACCTATACTCTAGGTGACAATATTAACTCTTGGATTGCCTACATCCTTACATGGTTATACCAAACCCATAGAAGTATATAGGTATATCTATAGCTTATATTCCCATGCCACTTCCTATTAACTGCTATTTGGCCTTCCTAACTGCTCTATGTATACTATATGATTAAACTTAGTATCCACATGACTTTTCGCGTACGCTGCTCTCTGGCGTGCGTGACTTTTCGCGTACGCTGCTCTCTGGCGTGCGTGACTTTTCGCGTACGCTGCTCTCTGGCGTGCGTGACTTTTCGCATACGCAGCTCTCTTGCGTGTGTGCTTTTGAGCGTACGCAATTCTCTGCGTGTGTGCTTTTGTGCGTAAGCTGCCCCCCCTGCGCGCGTGTTTTGTACGTACGCAGCTCCCCTGCGTGCGTGCCTTTGTGCGTACGCTGCTCCCCTGACCCCTTGCTTAATCTATTGGCTCTTGGAGTTTTGGTCTTATTTCTTTAAGCTTGGCTCTTCTATAGCCCTGTATATTGATATTTTATTAGATATTTTATGCCCATTTTATATCTTTACGCCTTTTGTCATGAACTTGATTTTACTTAATATGTTTGGAATGACTATTGCACATGGCATGGTATGACAAGGAACTAGCATAACACGACAGTGACCCGTAGTGGTGCACTTCTGACATGACCAACCTGACATAATAGTGGCCCGTCGTGGCGCACTCCTGACAAGTACCCTGACATGATTTATCTTGATAACTTGATGCTGTTGCGACGACTAATTTAACTTGACCTGCCTTGACACCGTGGGTAGTTCTTTCTTGCTTGCTTGTTAAATCCACTTGTCCTGTCTTGCATCATGTCTAGGATGGAACTCCTGAGTGCCACGGTCAGGAGTACCTACAAAAATGGATTAAGGTTAATAACTAGAATAACACAGTAGTCATGAAGAGATGACACAGCTACGGGCAATCCCGTTACCTGGGCGCTCTTGGGATCTGTAGCCTGCCGTCGAGTAGGACACATTTCCAGCACACCGTCGCGTGTTGCACCCTCTAAGTCACCTAAGGGTACATTTGTCTCCCGGACGATGTACCCACCTGAATTCAACCCCTAATTTTCGACCTGGGTAACCTGGATGGTTTGCAGGGCTTGTTGCTATGGAACAATCTCACTGCATCTTGTTAGTAATTAGGCCTGTGATAACCCTAGTTAGTTAAAGTAGTAAGCCGTAGTATCTGCTTGGCCGTGATTGATTGAATGAGGTATAACCAGTCTAGCCATGTCTTGATCCAGTACTAGATTGCTCCCTGTCTTGATTTCTTGCATTATTATCTTGTCGATAAATGGTAGAAGACCAAGTTCTGTTCAGACGAAGGGTTACAACCCCGGTCCTTGTTTGGTTTACGGGTTGTAACCTGGCTATCGGAATAGTTCCATGGTTACCTCGTCGTATATCATCCTGACATGTTTTCGTAAATTCTAGTTTTAATATTAGATTTTCTTGTGCTAATTGCTGGCTCTTGTTCTTATTTCGTGGCCCCCTTGTGGCACTTGCTCTTTCTGGGGTTGACCTAGCTGGTTTTGTGTGGCCAGATTTCGGAGCAGCTTTCGAGGATCTTCCGAACCTCCAGCCCGATGGTGGCGACTAGAAGGAACCCGGGCTATGAGTGGGTTTTCTATTTTGTTTCGCTCACTCTACTGTAAAGTTATTCTTTTGAGGCGTTTAGCCGACGAGCACCTATTAGCTCGATGCACTTTACTTACTGTCTGCCTACGGGCTGTAAACATGATTAACAAATCCTAGGGTTGATCATGTATGACTTAACTCTTGCTAGTCCTCGTATTTTGTACGACTAGCTTCATGATCAGCTGAATATGTAATATTTGGGATGCCTTATTATTGTATATTTAATGATTATACATCTTACGACCTTACTTACTTGCTTGTGATTGAGACATTAGGCTTGTTCATGACCATAAGAGACTGTTGGCTTGTAGTAGACCCTCATATTTCTAGACAGCCGTGACCGTACAGTAATCGACAAATAAATGAAAGAACTATCAGAGAATGTACTCGCCTGATATCCTGAATGACTGATGTAATATCAGATGTCTATACCAGAGTCACAAAGTCCTATTTAGAGCAGTACAGGTTATAATTTGTTCAATATGATATAATGAAGTTTACGATGCAATCTACATAATTTCTAAGCCAAATCTAGGTCAAAGTCAAATTTGGTCAACCCTGGTCAACCCTCAAGTCAAGCTAGGTCAAACATCTAGGGTTTTGGGTCAACTCTAGTCAACATGGTCAAATTAGGCTATCAAGGGTCAATTTGGTCAATTATCAACTATTGGTCAACTTTAGGGTTGGTCAACTAAGTCGATCTTAGTCAACTAAGTCAAACTCTAGTCAAGCTAGGTCAATTGGTCACATATTGACTCAATGTTGACTTTTGGTCAACTCTAGTCAAACTAGGTTATTCTGGGTCCAACAACCAAACCTAGGGTATTGGGGTTGTCTATTTTATATTCTATTAACTGAACTCTTACCATAGTACATAGGGGTACCTATACTCTAGGTGACAATATTAACTCTTGGATTGCCTACATCCTTACATAGTTATACCTAACCCATAGAAGTATATAGGTATATCTATAGCTTATATTCCCATGTCACTTCCTATTAACTGCTATTTGGCCCTCCTAACTGCTACATGTATACTATATGATTAAACTTAGTATCCACATGACTGGTACTTATACATGGCCCCTCAATATCACTTAGTGTATAGTAGCTATACATCCCATCCTACTAAATTCCCTTACAACACACACTAGACACTCTAGTTGCACTCACATCTGAACCTCTCCTTCTACTCATATATCTGATACTATATGATGGGGATTGACTATAAGTGAATGTGGGCTAACACTATGTAATGGGGACTGAAACTATGTCAACATGTGGACTGAACACTAGTGGCAATAAAATTGGAAACTAAGCTAAAATGAAATGACAAAGAACTGAACCCAAGCAGTGTCCTTTCCAACTCATCTGCTGATACCAAGGGAAGAGTTGTAGGTAACTGGTACAAGGAGTCTATGGGGCTAAATCTCACAAGGATTGAAAGTTAGATTACCAAATGGACTATGATACAGATTATAGAGACTAAACTAAAATTAGGGACTCAACATGACACTTCCACATGGGAATGGACTGCAGCTTCTGAAACAATCCCTTCCAAATTCCCACTCCCTTAGATCCAAATTGTACTCTATAGTCTGAACCTACATGTACCAACAACACACACATTATCTGAACTCTGATACACAATATCCTAATCTACTGATACCAGCAGGAAACTAATAGACTGAACCAAATTGTTCACCAAGGACTTAACCAATTTGAGGACAAGGGACTGACTGTAGAGATGGACCCATTCCCTTTCCTCACCTGCAGGTATTAGGAGAAACCACTATCTAACCTTTCTAATATCTTAACATTTCAACATCTCAGATATTCAAATAACAATATCACACTCTCTTCATCACCATTCCCCATTATCTGATACCACTATCAGTATCAGAATTATACATGTGCCATATGTGGCTGAACATTCAAAACTAAACCAAGAGGGAACTGAAGTAGAAGTTATCTGGACAAGGAATGAAAGGGACTAAATAATTGGGTGGACTGAGCAAGGAAGAACAGGGACAGAGCATTTATATTTGGACTGAACCAAGATATAATAGGTATTTTACATATATATATATATATATATATATATATATATATATATATATATATATATATATATTTTATATATATATATATTTATATATATATATATATAATATATAATATATATATATATATATATATATATATATATATATATATTTATATATATATATATATATATATATATATATATATATATATATATATATATATATATATATATATTTTTAATATATATTTTAAAAAAAAATATATATATATATTTTTAGTATATATATATATATATATATATATATATATATATATATATATATATATATATATATATATATATATATATATATATATATATATATATATATACATATATATACATATATATATATATATATATATATATAAAACAATATATATAAAATATATATATATATATATATATATATATATATATATATATATATATATATATATTTTATATATATATATATATATATATATTTATATATATATATATATATATATATATATATATATATATATATATATATATATATATATATATATATATTTATATAGTTAATCGTATAATATATATAGTTCATCTATTGATACATAGATAAAACCTTAAATTGAATTGTAATTTTTACAAAAATCAAACCCTAAACTCAAGTATCAGAGTTTTGATGAACTCGACCAAATTCCAAACCCAATACCATCAAAAACCTAATCAAATGCAAGTTTGAGTGTGCCAACATGAAGTGCATATGATTGCGTGTCAGGTGGATGAATTCGTGTCCACACAAGTATACACGAAGTGTCCAAAACGAGATAAACACACACAGACACGCACAGACTGCAATGTCTCGTGCGACTGGTACACGAGCTCGTGGACACGACATAGTGTCCCAGTACCCTCGTGCTTATACATACGTGTTCGCCAGGGATAGGGCTATGTGTTCGACAGCCTGTAATAGGTCCAAGTGTTGCTGTGCCCAATAACTGAACCCGTGTCAGAGTCTAATTCGAACAGTGCACAGTGACAGGCAAAATCAGTGTGCACACGATTTCTTTGCGCACACTGATCGAGGACACATGAAACTTCATGGACATGATGTCAGTGGGTGCCCCTACGTATCCATAAAGTTTCATGGCAGATGGTGTCGTGTCCTCTAGGACACTCGAACAGCAGGGGAGCTGTACGCTGTGTCGTACAGCGTCCCCGTGTCCATTTTGGACACGAAAACACTACAAAAATTGACTCAATCGACTTCATATACAACATACACCTAATTTGCTACAAACCTATGTAATTAGTTTTGAAAATTACTAAAATAAATTCCTATGTGGCATTTCACCAAATACTTATTTAAAAATACCGATACGTGTCCGATACGGACACCAAACCAAGTCCAATTCCTACCAAACTTGAGGGATAGCTAGGGTATACCTAAATGAATGCAACTATGGAATGAAATTGGGAATTTGAAGGTGTTTCATAGGTTTTACCTATTGAGGGTGAAACCTCAATATAAAGGCCTTGAATTGATGTCTTCCTCGATTTGCTATGGTTCAAATGTCCTCAAACCTTGCTAGCAAGCCTGCACAAGTCTCCTTTACTGTTGGGGATGATAACGCAATTGATTTGACTCAATTTGGACTCAATTTGGATTAAATGGGAGAAGTTTAGGGAAGAACAAATTAGGGTTCTTTGTAGGTACCAAAAGAGGCAAGGGCTACTAGATGATACTTTATAGGAGGGGGATTTACTACTTGTGGCTGCCACAATAGGAATTAGGATTAGGTTTAGATGTAGATGGGTAGCTAAGGCTTCTCCACCAAATTTCAAGTCCTCTCATTAGTTCAATTTAGTCCTAAGGCTTTCTTTCTATAAATATCCTAAGGAGAAAATATCCTACTTAGAAATATCTAGATATTGCTAATCTTGTCACTTAGTAGGATATCCTAATCAAGATTCTAAGCTCAAGGCTAATCTAGATTAGGCTAAGCTTGTAGGTTAGTCTCTAATAATTCAATTAGCACAATATTAATTTATTAATAAGTCAAAAATGACCAAAATACCCTTATGCTAAAAAGTTATAATTAGTCATCCTAATCACATGACTAGGCTCCTTTGGTCATGGTTAGTCTCTAGGCTTAGCAAAACTAGGGTTTAACTAGTTAACCATCAAAGTCACAATTCAATATTTTAAATAGTTTTAAATTGATTAAAAATCATCAAAAATCATAATATGATTTAAATATCATTATTAAATGATTATAATTACAAAATTTCAAAATTACCCTTATTCTTGAAATATAGGTTTTACAACTTGCTCTTTCTGGGGTCTGACCCAGCTAGTTTTGTATTGCCAAATTTCGGAGTAGCACCCGAGGATCTACCCGTCTTCTAGCCAGATGATGAACACCAGGCATAACCCTGGCAACGAGTGGGTTTCTTATTTGGCTCTCTCACTCTATTGTAAATTATTCTTTTGAGGTGTTTAGCCGTCGAGCAAGTATTAGCTCGTATTGAAACTTAAATTTCTGTCTGCCTGAGGGCTGTTACATGATTGGCAAATCCTAGGATTGATCATATATAACTTAAACTCTTGCTAGTCTTTGCATTTTGTATGACTAGCTTCACGATCATCTAAATATGTAATGTTTGGGACACCTTACTTTGTATGTCTGATGATCTAACATCTTGTAACAATTATTTGCTTGCTTGAGATTGAGACACTAGGCTTGTTCTTGACCATAAGAAACTGTTGGCTTGTAAATAACCCTCATGCATCTAGACAGCCTTGACCATATTGCGAGATCGGTTGTACTTTAATGTACGTAGATGGCTGTGTCTATCCTCCGTTCTCCAGTATTCTGGTTCTGAAGCATGACACGATTTAAGTGGTAGCCCATGCAGGTCTTGAAAATTAAGATACGTGAGGGTTTTACTGAGTAGATGTCTTAATCAGCATTCGCACTTGATCTTTACTCATACCTTCTAATCTTCCTACTATTGACCTGATTAGATTCTTATATCCTTGATATATCCTGGTCCTTCCTTATTGTTCCCCATATTATTTTCTACAGTAGCATTGTTCCTGGTCCTACCGATCAGCCGGATGGAGCACAACAAGGGAACTAGCAGCAACTTGGGGACCAAACCCAGCACTCAGGAGCAGCATCCTGAGTCATGCCTTTCGGGGATCCAGAGCTGCCATTTCAGCCAGCCCAGCCTACAGAGCCCGACAATAGAACCCTGATGGGACTCATCTGGGACTTGCTTGCATTACAAGATCGTCGGGACGATGCCCTGCAGTAGACAGTACGAGATGCCATGGGCAGAGTTGGTTATCAAGGGAAAAATACGGCTAACAGCTTCAAGCGTCTGAACCCTCCTTTATTTGACGGCAATGAAGATGCTATTGCCGCTGATGCTTGGCTACATGATATAAAGGTTATTCTGGAGGCAGCTAGTACTTCAGAGGAAGAGAAGGTGGTCGTTGTGCACTTGCAATTATTGGACTTAGCCCGCAGCTGGTGGGCGATGCAAGCGGTTGGATTGGCGATGCCTGTCATATGGGCTATATTTAGTGACAAGTTCCAGATGAAGTACTTTGATGCAGTAGCTCGGTATGATCTGCAGACCAGATTCAGTAATCTCAAGCAGATGGGAAGGATGGTCGATGGATATGCGGTCGAGTTTTCGAGGCTTAGCTGGTTTGCTCCCACCTTGGTGGCGACCGAATTGGACCGCACACAGCGATTCCAGCAGGGACTCCACCTAGAGATTATTCTAGCAGTGGAGTAGTTTGAGCACCAGACCTTTGATGCTATTTTGAGAGCAGCTAGGAGGCATGAATATACCTCCCAGAGGATTATAGATCGAACTGGAGAATGGAAGTGGCCTCATGGTGAGCTGTCTTAGTCATCAACACCAGCCCCGACAGCTAGGGCTTTGACCATTGGAGCTCCTAGGAGGGCGACCATAGTTTCATCAGTTCAGCACTCGACTCCGACATATCCTCATCAGCATAAATAGAAGCAATCTTCCATAATGGGCTGCTCTCATTATGGAAAGACTGGGCACGTGGTTTTAGAGTATCGTATGGCACAGGGGTTGTGCTTGGCTTGTGGGACACCGGATCACAAAATTGGGTCATGTCCGTATAGAGCAAGTTCATCTTCATCCACCCTAACCAGTCCATCGGTTAGGGTACCAGCACCAGTGCAGCAGCAGCATCATCAGTACCAGCCTCTAAGGCTGTTACCGCCTCATGCTCAATAATATGCTCAGGCCTAAGCTCAGATTCAGAATAGGCAGAGAGGTCACCTGCAAATGGGACCAGCACCGAGGGGACAGGGTTAAGCTACGGCTCTGACCGTGGCAAAAGAATTAGCATCAGGTGAGGTGGTGACATGTACCATTCTCGTCAACTCCTTTCCAGCATCATTATTATTTGATTCGGGTGCAGCACATTCATTTATGTCTGCACGATTCGCTACACGGATAGGACTGGAATCCAAGTCATTATCAGTAAGGCTCAATATACTTACTAATAACGGTCTTACCGGAGTAGATAGAGTCTTTTCCTCGTATCGAATAGTAGTTAGCGATAGAGAGTTTTCCGTTAGATTAATAGAATTTTCGATGGCCGACTATGATGTGGTCCTAAGAATGGATTGGTTGAAGGATCAATATGCAAGAATAGACTGCATTATTGGTAGGATTATTTTTGGTATTCCCGACGAAGAAGAGTTTTTTTTCCAAAGGTGAAGTAGAACCTTCTCTACCAGTCTTGACGGTAGCAACAGTTCAGTTTTCCAGAGTAGTAGAAGAATTTTCTGACGTATTCTCCGAAGAGCTTCCTGGCATGCCGCCAGAGAGAGAGAGAGATAGAAAAAGAGAGAGAGAAAGAGAGAGAGATTTCACCATTGATTTGATTCCAGGGACGGCACCAGTATCAGAGAGAGTCTATAGAATGGCACCATCAGAGTTAGAGATTCTATACATGATGATTGAAGAACTCAGAACCAAGGGATTCATTCGTTTTAGTGAATCACCTTGGGGAGCCCCGATACTTCTTGTGAAGAAGAAAGATGGTACGTCAAGATTATGTGTTGATTATCGTACCTTGAATTCTGTAACAATTAAGAACAGATATCCCCTACCAAGGATAAATAACTTATTCGATCAACTCAGTAGAGCAGCAGTATTCTTAAATGTTGACTTGCGGTCGGGGTACCATCAGATCAGAGTGAGAGAGCAAGACATCCTGAAGACAACATTCATATCTAGATATGGACATTGGAAGTTTCTCGTTATGCCATTCGGAGCGACCAATGCGCCAGCAGTATTCATAGATCTCATGAATCGTATCTTCATGCCCTATTTGGATCAGTTCATTATAGTATTTATAGATGACATCTTAGTCTATAGCAAGAATGAAGCAGAGCATGAGCAACATCTCCAAGTAGTCCTTCAGATTTTTAGAGAGCATCAGTTGTACGTGAAGTTCAGTAAGTGCAAATTTTGGCTTGATCGTATTTCATACTTAGGTCATATCATCACCAGAGGTGGAGTGGAAGTGGACCCCCTAGAAGATAGTGGCTATAGAGACATGGCCAGTACCTAGCACCGTCGCAGAAGTTCGCAGTTTTCTAGGATTGACCGGCTATTACCGACGATTTGCGTCAAACTTTGCTCGGATTTCAGTACCATTGACGCAGTTGACCTGCAAGGATGTGCACTTTGCTTGGACAGCAGAGTGTCAGAGTTCATTCGAGAAGTTGAAGCAAGGATTGATGATGGCACCTATTCTCACAATTCCAGATGGGACTGGAGGATTTTCAGTTTATTGTGACGCTTTAGGCAGAGGATTGTGATGCGTCTTAATACAGCATGGCAAGGTAGTAGCTTATGCATCACGTTAGCTTCGTGATCATGAGAGGAATTATCTAACCCATGACTTGGAGTTAGCAGCGGTGGTTTTTGCCCTTAAGCTCTGGAGATATTACTTGTATGGAGATCGAGTAAAGATTTTCACCGACCACAAGAGTCTTAAGTATGTCTTTACCCAGAACGATCTTAACATGCGTCAGAGAAGATGGCTAGAGTTGCTAGTGATTTATGACATCAACCTGCAGTATCATTCTGGGAAGTCCAACGTAGTTGCAGATGCGATGAGTAGAAGAGCAGAAGATTATTTTCTAACAGCACAGCCGGAGTTATTAGCGGATCTTCAGAAGATGGGTATAAAGATTGTTCTTCCTACTAATGTGGCATTGATGGCCAGTATACAAGTTCAGTCCAGCATAGTTGAGAGAATCATGGTAGCTCAATCAATAGATTCTAAGCTTCAGCGGCTTAGGACAGAATGTGAAGCAGGACGAAGAGTAGAGTTATGCATTCACAAAGGCGGCACGCTCCAATATGGAAGGCATCTTTGTGTATCCAGTGGTGACATCAGGCAAGAGATCATGGCAGAGGCTCACAGTTCACAGTATTCAATTCATTCCGGTGGTACAAAGATGTATCGTGATATCCGTCAGCATTTCTGGTAGAATGGCAAGAAGAGGGAGATAGCTCGGTTTGTCTTTTGTTGTTTAGTTTGCCAACAAGTTAAAGCTGAACATCAGAGACCAACTGGACTTCTTCAACCTTTACCAATTCCAGAATAGAAATGGGAGCATATTACCATGGATTTTGTAACTGGTTTACCTAAATCCCCGGCTGGAAGAGATGCTATATGGGTTATAGTTGATCGACTCACCAAGGTAGCTTATTTTCTCCCTTTCAGGATTGGTCAGTCGACCGATCAGCTAGCAGAGATGTACCTCAGGCAGATTGTCAGATTACATGGAGTGCTAGTCAGTATCGTATCAGACAGAGATTCAAGATTTACATCGCACTTTTGGTGGAGTCTTCAAAAGAGTTTGGAAACTTGTCTCAAGTTTAGTTCAGCTTATCATTCGCAGACAGATGGTCAATCAGAGCGCACGATTCAAACACTTGAAAATATGTTACGATCATATATACTTGACTTCGGTGGTTTGTGGGAAGATCACCTGCACTTGGTGGAGTTCTCATACAATAACAGTTTTTAGGCCAGTATCCAGATGGCACCGTTTGAGGTGCTGTATGGCAGAAAGTGTATATCACCTTTAGCCTGGAATAATATAGGTAAGAGCAGATGCTTGGTCCAGAGATGGTTACGCAGACTATCGAGGTGGTCAGACAAGTCGGAGATCATCTTCGAGTTGCACAAGATCATCTGCGCCATTGGGCCGATTCTTATCGGCGTCCTTTTGAGTTTTCTATCGACGACCACATATTTCTCAGGATCTCGCATACCCGTGGCGTCATTCGATTCGGTGTACGGGGAAAGCTTAGTCTTAGGTATATAGGGCCATTTGATATTCTCGAGCGAGTAGGTGATGTTTCTATCGTCTCGCTCTTCTACCGTCGTTACGTGAGTACATGACGTATTCCATGTATTCCAATTACGACGGTATATTCCGGATTCGATCCATATCTTTGATTATTCGGAATTGGTTGTTGGTACAAACCTTTCGTATGAAGAAAGGCCCGTATCCATGTTAGACCGAAGGGAGAAGATACTCAAGAATAAGACTATTAGTTTAGTATATGTTGCTTGGGGTCATCACTCTTTGGGTGAGTCAACTTGGAAACGTGAGGATAATATCCAATCGCGATATCCACATATGTTTGACTCATAAGGTATAATGTCTTTCTTATGTCTTATGCTTTTAATTCCTTGCTTGCATGAATGATTGCTTGATTAACTGCTAGTCGTAGATTGCCTGTGGTTAGTGTAGCTTGTCCCGACATCTCTAGCCTCTTGATTAAATTCTGAGGACGAAATTATTTTAAGGTGGGTAGAGTTGTCACTTCTATTTTCTATTATACGTATTTTTAGTATACGTGTACGAAATTCTGACTTTTATCAAGTGACCCGTATTTTGACTTGTCTTGTTTAGCCTAGTCTTGGTTTAAGCTTGCCTTGGTTTAATTCCGTTTGGTTCAACTTGGCTTGGCTTGGCTTTGTTGGCCCATTCCATGGTCACACCCGATTTTGATAATCGATAATGACTTAAGTCAATGCACAAAATATACGAACTGCTGCTAAACATTTCAAGTCAAGTGAAATCAATATCAAAAAGTGTACTACTACATTAGCAAGCATGCAAATCATCATTCTGAAGCTCATTCTCATTGGAATCAGTTCGAGTCATTTTATAATTTATTATGTATTTTATCTTTATTGAGTCTAGGATATAAATTGTAAGATCGACTGAATACTACTGGCTTAGGTTAATTACAGTCCACTCTCCTATACAGCCTACCCATCCAAAGTCCACTTACCAAATATACTATTCACTTTTGTGCAACAGAATTTGACAAATATTTTATATTTGTACTGAGACAGAACTCAAGCCGAGTTCGGTCTGAGTTCGGTCTGAACTCTGGCCGAGTTCGGTCAGTTTGAATTCAAATATTTGTTACCTCCAAATCTGCATGCAATGTTCGTTTACAAAATCTTTGCATCAGAACTCTGCCCGAACTCTGTCCGAGTTCGGTCCTAGAAAACACCTATAAATAGAAGAAAATTTCTTATTTCAAATCACTCATCAATTCATCTTCTCTTCTATCTTCAAAAGTGTTTTCATTTGATCAAAAGCTTTCATATTCTACCTACACATCTCTTAGCCAAAAGCCAGTAATATCTATTTGATCTAGAGTCTTTTGGTTCTCAAAGTTGTAAAGAGGTCATTCAAAGTTCAGAAAACATATCTGTTTTTGGAGCCGGTCGTGCGCTCGTTGCCAAACACGGTGTTGTGAAGTCGATTGTGTACTTGTCACCAAGCACGGTGTTGTAAGGGACTGCAAGCTCCTAATTAGCTTGTGGCATAGTAGATTAACATCGAGCAAGAGTACTCTAGACTAGATTAGTCCTCTCAGAGGGATACCTATATACATCGCTGTGTCACTGAGTTTGATCTCTCTATCTCTTGCTATATTTATTTACTGTCTCTTTATTTACTGTCATAGTTATCTGCTTTTAATTTTTAATTGGTGATTATTTTTTGCTGCACTCGCACTCACTCTATTCACCCCCCCTTAGAGGTGCTCAATGGTCCTAGAATTGGTATTAGAGCAGGTTATATTCTAATATAATAACCTTAGAGAGTATATATGTGGCAGCCGTGAAATCAATATTCAACGATGAAGGGCAATCCACAAATAGACCTCCACTATTTGATGGAGCAAACTATACTTACTGGAAAATACGAATGACATTCTTTTTAAAGTCTCTTGACTTTGATCTTTGGTCTATAGTTATTGACGGTTATAAAAAATCGGCACCTACAGTAGTTGAAGGCATACTTATAGACAAGCCTCATGATAAATATACAAAGACAGAAAAAGCAAAGGCTAGTCTAGATGCACGTGCCATCAACGCACTGTTCTGTGCAATTAACAAGACATAATTCAATTGAGTTTCAACCTGTAAAATGTCTCATGAAATTTGGAAACTTCTTGAGGTAACTCATGAAGGTACTTCCCAAGTGAAGGAATCCAAAATTAGTAGACTAACACAGGAATATAAATCTTTCAAAATAAAATCTGATGAGTCAATTACACAGATGTTCACTCGTTTTCTTGAATTACTAATCCTTTGTAATCTCTTGGTAAGGATTACAGTAATCACGAGAAAATTAGAAAATTGCTACGGGCTCTAACAAAGAACTGAAGCCCGAAGGCAATGACAATCATTGAAGGAAACGATCTCACCACCATGACTCTGGAAACACTTATGGGCAAGCTTATGACCCATGAGCAGGATCTGCAAGAATTTGAAGAAGCTACGCTAAAAGAGAAATCAATCGCCTTCAAAGCTCAAGCCAGAAGATCAACAAGCAAAGATTCTGATGAAGAATCATCAAGTGGTGATAAACAAGCCCTGCTAGTGAAGAACTTCGAAAAATTCCTAAAGTTTGAGAAATCAAACAGAAGGAAGAAAGATATCCAAGAAAGCAATTTTTGGCGGTAAGCTCTACGCATTTGTTATAGTTGATGATTTCTCTCATTTTACTTGGATTTAATTTTTATCAAACAAAAGTGATACAATTTTTGAATTTTAGTTATTTTGTAAAAAGGTACAAAATGAAAAAGGCTTCATGATTACTCGTATCCGAAGTGATCATGGTGGCGAATTCGTAAATACTGATTTCAAAAATTTTATGATGATAGTGGATATTATCACAAATTTTCCTATCCTAGAACTCCTCAACAGAATGGTGTTATGGAGCAGAAGAACCGTACTCTAAGCGAGATGGCTAGAGTCATGCTGAATCAGTGTAATCTTCCTAAATATTTTTGGGCATAAGCTGTTAGTACAACCTGTCATGTTTTAAATAGGGTGTTAATTCGACCCATCTCGAAAAAAACACCTTATGAACTTTGGTTTGGAAGGATTCCAAATATTTCTTATTTTAAAGTTTTTGGATGTCGTTGTTTTATCCTGAACACCAAGGACAACTTGGGAAAGTTTGACTCTAAAGCAGATGAAAGGATATTTTTCGGATATGCTGCTAAGAGTAAGGGATATAGAATTTTCAATAAAAGATCTATGATTGTTGAAGAATCTATTAACGTTACTTTTGATGAGCTCAATAGTCACAGATCTAGCGACAGTGATGATGAAAATGTACAAGCCAAAACCGTTAAAAGTCCTGTGGAAGATCTGACTCATAGATTTGAATCATTGAAGTCCTTGCCAGATCATCCAGAGACGCTCATTATATGTGATATATCAAAAGGTGTAAGTACACGCTCTTCTTATAGAGATTCTAAAATAGCAGCAAATATATCTTTTATTTCACAAGTAGAACCTAAGAATGTAGCAGATGCTTTTAATGATGAGTTTTGGATTGATGCCATGCAAGAGAAACTTAATCAATTTGAGAGAAACCAAGTTTGGGAACTCGTTCCTAAACCTATTGGTCAATCAATAATTGGTACCAAATGGGTGTTTAGAAATAAACTAAGTAAAAATGGACATGTTCTACACAACAAAGCATGTCTAGTGGCACAAGATTATAATGAAGAAGAATGTATTGATTATGACGAGACATATGCTCCTGTTGCTAGACTAGAAGCTATCCGCATGTTTTGTGCATATTCATATTTTAATAATTTTAAATTATTTCAAATGGACGTGAAAAGTGTATTTTTAAACGAATTTTTGAAAGAAGAACTGTTTGTGAAACAACCCCCTGATTTTGAAGAGTTTCAAAAACTTGGTCACGTCTTCAAACTTAAGAAAGCACTATATGGACTCAAACAGGCACCTCGTGCTTGGTATGAACGCCTAAGTGCCAATGGTTTTTCAAAAGGAAGAGTTGATACAACTTTGTTTATCAAGTCTTTAAAGGATGATATTCTTCTTGTGCAAATATATATTGATGACATCATATTTGGATCTACTAATATAAAACTTTGTCAAGAGTTTACTAAGTGTATGCAGAGTGAATTTGAGATGAGTATGATGGGAGAGCTGAACTTCTTCCTAGGACTCCAGATCAAACAACACTCAAAGGAAACATTCATCAATCAAGTCAAATATACGAAGGACATACTGAAAAAGTACGACTTCGAAAATATAAAGCCAATCGAAACTCCAATGGCTACATCAACAAATCTTGACACTGATGAAAGTGGCAAACCTGTCGATCAGCATAAGTATCGAGGTATGATTGGTAGCTTATTATATTTAACTGCTAGTTGCCCTGATATTATGTTTATTGTTTGCATTTGTGCACGATACCAGGCAAATCCTAAGGAATCACACCTATGTGCCGTTAAGCGTATCTTTCGATACCTTAAGGGAACTTCAACAGTCGGTTTATGGTATCCTAAAACCAAATCCTTTGACCTGATAGGTTACTCGGATGCAGATTTTGTAAGATGCAAAGTAGACCGTAAAAATACCAGCTGTACGTGTCATTTCCTAGGAAAAGCCTTAGCCTCATGGTTTAGCAAGAAACAAAATTCTGTAGCATTATCAACTACTGAGGCTGAGTATATCGCCGCAGGACGTTGCTGTGCTCAAATTTTGTGGATGAAGCAAACCTTACAAGACTACAATCTATACTACACTAAGATTCCTATTTACTGTGATAACACTAGCACTATAAACTTGACTAAGAACCCTGTATGTCACTCACACACAAAGTACATTGAAATTCGTCATCACTTTTTACGTGACCACCAACAATATGGGGACTTCTACTTAGAATTTATTGACACAGATCATCAACTAGCAGACATTTTCACAAAACCACTGGCTGAAGACCGCTTTAACATTATGCGTCGAGAGCTCGACATACTTGAATTTTCAGATTCAAAATGTAGTATGTTTATTAAATTTTTTTATAACTTAAAACTTTATAATTTGTTAATGGAAATTATTTTGGGTACAAGTCGAGAGGGTCCTTCTGTCATACAGGCATAAATAGCCTGAAGCGACATGGTGTACTAGTCTTCGGACTATCGCTAGCTGGGATCCGGTCCCTACAGCTAACCCAAAGTAATAGAAATGATTAAATTAAGGAGTGTAACAGTTATAAATTTAAATTTTGAACTCATACTGCATTTATGACATTGGGAATGCAAGTAGCCGAACTCGGGCCGAACTCTGACCGAGTTCGGTCGGCGCTGTACGGATTTCCAGAACTGAATAGCCGGCCCTAGCCTATTTATTCATCTCCTTCACTTCATTTTTCTCCACACCTCAACCGAGAAACTCTACTAAAAACTCAAGAGAAGCTCCTCCTCCTCCTCTTCAAGCTTTTTGGAGTCTTGCAGTCATCCTCTCCACCTTTTTCATCTTTATCTTCTACCTCAAGGTATTCAACTTACTTTCTTCTTTATCAATGGCACCCAAACATCAGAAGAGAAAGATCGATATCTCTCAAGCATGACCGTCTTCCTCGGATTATGTTTCGAACAACGTCTTCAGTCCAGCCCATTCTACTGGAACTGATGACTACGACTCTGGACTTTTTTTCGATAGGGAATTTTCTGATCTTTGGTTCGATTCTTTTTCGGGTCGTAAAATTTGTGCTGGGGCATGTGGCAATTTTGCTATCTTTTCTGAGTATGCCCCTACTTTCAACCGTGTTGGTTTTTGAGATTTTTTTGAAATTGCTGAAAATATCTATGACAATGTTGTTCGTATGTTTTTCTGCAGTTTGCAAGTAAAAGACAACGACAACTTTTATTCTTGTGTAGCTGGACATGAACTTGAGTTCAATGCTACAAACATTAGCGAATTCTTTCATGTTCCTGATATAGGTGAGGCATTAGTGGATATCAACCATGTCCAATTCCCTGAAGGTGTCACCCTTGATTCCTTCAAAGAATTATTATGTCACCCTAAACCTGTTTCTCGTAGGGTGTATTCCAAACATTTGAATCAAAACTTCTATAAACTTCATAGGTTTATCTTTTCTGTTCTTCTTCCAAAGAAGGAATCTTCTGACGAGATTACCTTTATGGAATTATCGGCTATGTACCATATTCATTTTTTTATCCCTTTCTCTGTCCCAAAGACTGTCATGGCATGGATGCTTCACTGCAAAAATGTGAGACGCAATCTTGTCTATCCTATGCACTCCGCCACTGCCACTGAACTCAGTAGGTCTAGGTTGTATCATACTCCTTCTTTGCCTCCTGGTACTGAACCTGATGCTCCAGTTCACGATGATGACCCTGAGGCTCCTCCTACTCCTGTTGCTCCAGCTCTTACTGTCACGACCTGCACCCAGTATAAGGGTACGAGAAGTGGGTACGTCCAACCTACGCCACAGTGTCGGCGGTAGAATGCTGTCTTAGGTCACAACATCTGTAACGCCCCAGTTCCAAAATACTTAGGACTAAGTACGCAACATGCCAGCTGCACATATACGGAGAATACACCAATATATGGAATCCTTGTATACGTACATAAGCTGTATATATATAATAAGTTCATATGACAGAATATAAGTATCTAATCTCATCACAGCTCAGCACAGAATAAATAAGAGTCCAATAAATAATAAGTACATCAAAGAGATAGCCGGGTGGTCATTCCCACTCCAAACAACTATGATAAATAGTCATATTGATCGGAGTCCAACCTCCGCAAAATAGAAAGTAAAGAGATGTAAGAATGTCCACTAAAATGTCTCCAGGAAATCAATAAGCTAGAAGTCAGCGGGAGATGCCTCGTCATCAATGTAGGATGGATCCAGTGCCGCTCCGTACTTCTGCGGGAAGTCGTCTAATCCTGGAGAGATAACCAGGTCCTCAGCGGGACGTAACAAGATATAGGAAAACACCATGCCATATAAATTATGATATATAATATAAGAAAAGATGAATGCAAATCGGGTGCCTACCAGTTCTACCGTGATAATGTAGTTAAGAATAAACCTTCAACGCATGGACATCTGACTCAGGAGTAGGTAACTCAGGTATGGTCCCATCAGGATACCAGGGACCTCAAAGCATAACATTCCTCGAATGTCAGAGGCCAGCAGGACCAAAAATAGAAAAGTACATAAGTGACCTTTACGTTAAGGAAACTGTTCTCCCCATCCAATGCCTAGTAGGGTCACACCCATGACTCATGAAACCTCTAGTAACTGCCAAGTCTACTAGCATGCAATTCTATTGGCAGTTACTCCTATCCGTCGTACGTCTCATACGTATCGGTGGCCAGCCGACTACACGAATACGTGTCCTACATGTGACTCAAAACA
The DNA here is from genome assembly GCA_029216955.1 of Iris pallida. Classification (NCBI taxonomy): domain Eukaryota; kingdom Viridiplantae; phylum Streptophyta; class Magnoliopsida; order Asparagales; family Iridaceae; genus Iris; species Iris pallida. The sequence goes on from JANAVB010032420.1 coordinate 1,227,264, forward strand.
CGTGGTAAAGTAAGTGTCAAGGCCGTATGAGATATACGAATACCTTATTAACAAAGGGATGGTCACTAGACTATGTTAATGCAATAGAAATAAATAAAAGTGAGAAAACGACCGATAGAGTCGCTTGTACCCAAGTGTGACTTGGATGCACAGTTTTATAATATCGACAAATAAGAAATACTAAAAATAACAACTGAATATAAGAATATATAAATTACAGAGTAAGGTAAAAAGGTATCTTTCTTGATTCCGTGCTGTGAATATGAAACGCTGCTCTCGCGTCTACGCCTCCGGAACCCGACGCTCCTAGATAATTAATTAACTAGATTAAGTCACTACTCACGAAACTTACGATACGACTTAATTAGTCAAAGTAATGTGTTAAAATTTTATTCAATCTCTCATGGAATCATTTAGATCCATACAATCACACACAGGTTCCACGAAACATCAAAACACAGTTTTAGGGTTTCTAACTCTTAATTAGTCGGTTATGCCCTTACTTCAATAACATACTTAAAAATTATATAAATGTCATAAAAATAATATTTAAACTAATTTTCTATAGATTTATCTCTGAAATTCCAAAATTAATATTTCTAAAGACATTTATGACTAGTTGATTACTAAGTCAGCTAGTCTACGTGAAAATTGCCCGGAACATAGTTAATGACTCAAAATTGCTAAAATAACCAAAAATATATTTTAAAAAACAATAAAATAGTTTATTTCATAGAATCATAACAGAGGTACAAGGGTTGAGTTATACTACAAGTTTGGGACATTCTAGGTTAGCCGGTTACCCGAAATTAGCTAGTTTTGACCTAAAATTTTTGCGACCAGATTTGAGTTGCTAAAATTGTGAAAAAATAATTAAAAATCCTAATTTATGTATATGAACACACATAAAATTTAGTTTCGAGAATAGGCACCAATAACTCATAGTTCCTTCACAATGGGGTTAATTTTGATCCTACCAAAACATGAATATTACGCCTATATTTCATGAAACCTTTATGGATTATTATACATAACAAAAGCCATCAAAATATGATTTCTACAGATTTAGTAACATATTCTCTACAGAATTGTAGTGAGGGTTTGAGATGAAAAGATTAGGATTTCTTACGAAAGGTCCTTGCTAGAGAGGTTGTGACGACTTCTCCTCGCCAAAGCTCCAACCTTTCTCGCTATCCTTACTTGCTAGTCCTATTTTGGTGAGTATGGAAGGGTTGGCAATGGCTATAGATGGTTGGATGGAGAAGATGGAGTTTTTAGGGTTTATTTTGAGGGGTTGGGTGGATATATGGTGGAGGAGATAAGTTTTTGTGAAGGATGGATAGATGTGCAATGGAGGAGATAATGTATGGAGACTTTTGGGGAAAGGTGATGCCGAAAATATGGAGAGGGAGAGGGGTGGTCGGCTATGGAGATGGAAATAAAGAAATAATTAAGTTAGGTTAGGGTTTGGGCTAAGTTGATGTATATATATAAGCTTTATTGGGTTGTATGCATGAAAAGGAGTGGGAAACCTATTCCTATGAGGTGTTCGGCCATGGAGGGGTTCTTCTTAGCCGAATAATCTATGGTGGGGGTCCATGGCATGATTTGGTTGTTTGGTGAGTTGGCTAATTGATTGGATTGAGGATTTAAAAAGGTTTTTTCTAATATAGAACTAATTAATTCTATCAATGAAATACAATCCAAATATGAATTAAATACAAATATATGTAATTTTTAATATTTATTAATGCCCAACATGCCTACATAGGGTTGGGTTTGTCTTGGAAGAGGTTTGGGAAGGTTTGGTGCAACCGGGTCTCCTAAAAAGTCATAAAGAATTTCTTAACTAATTAATTAAATAAAAATATAACTTGTGCCATAATTTGAATGGTTAACATGCAAGAGATTACAGTATGACCATGGCATTCCAAACATGGCTAGCATGCTAGTTAAAGCAAAATGTAACCATATAACCATACTTGTACAATGATATACGTTCCAAAAGGAGGACAATATAAAGGTACAACTCAATCACAGCATCTAAGGTAGAAAGAAGGAACAAAGAGATGGATAAGATAAAAGAGTAATATCCAACAAGAGCTAGAACGAGAGAATATCTGAGTGTTCAATAAAATAAATAACCAATATCTGAAAGTACATGAAATAAGACAACTAAAAAAGAAACTAGTCTAGAAATCTAATCTAGACAATAGACAAGTCCTCAGCGACTGCTGGATCCTCCTGAGGGTCTAAGTCACCGGTGTCATCTAAGCCTGTGCCATAATATGTAGGACAGAACACCTCCTCATCACCTGTAATATTTTCAACAGTCCAATCAGGACGGGAATGAGCACAATACATCCTACGCAATTCATATCTTGACAGAAAATATAATGCATGTGATAGGTTAAGATATGTGAAACGCTGTAAGAAATAAACATGAAAAGAAAGATAGAAACTGATAAACGAAGCTAACTATATATGATAATAGAGAACTGTAAGTGACTATGTGATTTAGAGTAAAAGATAGACATGTGAACTGCTTGATTTGCACATGATTACACTAAAAAGTTTGTACATGATTACACTACTTTGGAATTGTTCACATGACTATTTCTACTCTCCCGTGCCACAATCAATACACAAGGATCTAGATAGGTTATGTTATTGTACATGATAGTTTATACATGAAGCTCATGCGATCATAAGAGTACATGAGAGCACATGAGTATACATGAATAATAAGAGTCCATAAAATATATAATGTTCGTAAAAAGCACATGATATGATGTATTCGATGCACCCGAGAGGGATAACATCTCATGTAAAGATCCATATTGTACTAATCCATGATAATGTCGTGTCAGCATCAAGTAAATTAAACTATGACAAGAATATAATTTCTAACAAGTATGAAACGGTCAGAGAATGTACTCGCCTGATATCCCGAATGTCTGATGAGAATAAGGGTCTGAACTGGAGTATCTGAGTCCTATTTAGAACAACCAGGTCACAACATGTCCAAAAAGGTAATATTGAACATTACAATGCATTCTATATGATTTCTAGGTCTTTCTAGACAAAAGTCAACTCTTGGTCAACTCTGGTCAACTTATAAAGTCAAACTAGGTCAACCAAGCTATTCTAGGTCTAATCCTAGTCTAACAAGTCATTCTAGGCCTAGCCAAGCCTATACTAGCAATCAAACACATTACCAAGCCAAAATGAACCGCACAAGTCTATATACTTAGATACTAGTTATATCACATCTATAGGCTATTGCCTAACACAAGCATCACTCTATATTCAACATATGTTACATATACATTCAATTTACATATGGGTATGAATATAGGTATATAGTATCACACAATATAAAGCATACCATTCAAACTACATAGAGGAAATACCTATATATGAAATCAAGGTAGAGGATATCCACAATTTAATCAAGTACATATATCTACTAAACATATAGAAGCATAAATGATAATAAAAGGAAATAAAAGGAAAAAAAAGGAAAGAAAGGGAAAATCTGAGAATAACATCAAGTATGAATACAAAACCATTGTTCACAGTTCAAAGAGAAGAAAACAGTAAACAAATTCATATAAATGAATACCAACTCATATGTTGAGAATCAAAATGATACATGAAACATCAACTCTAAAATGACCTACTGTGAACTGACAAAATGAAGTATCATAGAACCCAAATACCTGAGATGCTAACTCACAACCTGAAATGCCAAATTACAACCCATATGAAAATGGTTGATACTTTACTGTATCAAAAAATTGAATGGAGAACCAAACCAATTGCCAAATCGAATCCAAATTCGAAAACCAAATCTAAATCTATTCACAAAACAAAGTGTGAGACCCAACAATTTCATCAGCAACTTGGTGTCTATACAACATCAAAATACATTTTCAAAACAGTAAACCATCATCAAATTTGAATTTTAAATCCAACTCAAAACTGTTAAAGAAATTGAGAAAGAACTTGTTAATATAGATACATTCAATTCGAAACAATTTAAAAAAGTAAACTCGAATCAAATAGGTATACATGTGTACAGATATAGGGACATATCCTACATGTCCAGTAGTGTCCCTACGTGTCCAAAAATTAGGACACACAGTGTCAAAACAGACAAAATGACAAGTATCAGTAATCAGCCAAAGAACTCCTCGTGCGTGCGTGTCGAGTCGATTTGGACTCGGCACAGAGCTCGAGATGAGTCGAGCTCATGTACATTCCTATAGGGGGTCTAGGACTAGTGATGTGTCTCCCTACATAGTATCCACACGTGTCGTATCGATGGATACAAATGTGTATCAGTCGAGATTTTTCTCGTGTGCACAGTATAGGCAAAATCAGTGCGCGTGAGATTCCTCGAGATCCACTTAATGGAATCCCATGAAACTTGATCAGCCTCGTATCAGACATGTGTCCTACATGTCCACCAAGTTTGGTGTCACAAAGTTTCCTATCGTGTCCGCTACAGTGCTCGAGCAGCAGGACACAAGTACGGCTCGTGTGCGAACGTGTTCGTGCCCAATTTGGACACGGACAACACGAAATTCACCTCAGTGCGACACGAATCCATAAGCAACATATAGATCTACAAATTTTTTCAAAAAGATTTAGAAAACAGCAATAAAAATTCTTTTTGGGCATTTCATCAAACACTAATGCTTAGGCACTGATACGTGTCCGATACGGGCACCAAATCAATACCAATTCCTATAAAACTTACCCTACAGCTAGGAAACACCTAGATGGATGCATTTATGGAAAGAAATCATAGATTCGAAGGGATTTGAAGAGATTTACCTATTGAGGGTGAATTTCCAATGAAAGCTCCAAAATGAAGATCCTTCTTACAACTCTAAAACTCCAATGCTCTCCAAAACTGAGATTGCTCACCACCAACAATCCATAAACATGAATTAGAACCCAATGCAAAAGACTAGGATTAAAAAGGAGAAGGAATGAAGAATATAGAAAAGAACACATACCTAGGGCTATGGGACTCTACTATGGCCGACCACATTAAGGGTGGGCTAGGGTTTCACAATCAATGGGCTTGGGCTTCTTTTTACAGGTTAAAATGAAATCTTAAAATCAATAGGTTTAACTAGCTCCTTAACCATTTTGCTAATTAGCTTCTAAGTTGAAACTAACTAGAATGGGATTAATAACACTAACTAACCATGCTAACTAAGGCACTAAGTCATGGTGAGACGCTAGGTTAGTTTGCACCAAGGCTATACTATCAAAAGGCCAAAAAATCACAATACCAATAATATAATATATTAAAATAATCAAAAATTTTACAATCACCAAAATACCCTCAAACTAGAAAAATGGATGGGACAAATCTACCCTCCCTAGAAGAATTTCGTCCTCGAAATTAAGGACAAAACTGAATAGAAGAGAATGATATAAAAATCATACCTCAAGGCTGAAAAAGATAAGGGTATTGCTCGCGCATCTCATCCTCCCTCTCCAAGGTAGACTCACCTGGAGAGTGGTGCCTCCAAGCTACGCAAACCAAGGATATCGTCTGGTTCCTCAGCACCTTCTCCCGTCGATCCAGAATCTCCAGAGGCTGCTCTGGATAGCTAAGAGTAGGGCCCACCTCGATCTCAGAATAATCCAGTACATAGCTGGGATCTTCTACATACTGTCTCAACTGCGACACGTAGAATACGTTGTGGACTCCTTCTAATACAGGGGGCAAGTCCAGTCTGTATGACACTTTACCGACGCTGTCGCTGATAACGAAAGGTCCGATGAAACGCGAACTAAGCTTTCCACCTCCACCAAAGCGAATAGTGCCACGCGTCGGAGATATCCTCAGGAACACCAAATCTCCAACCCAGCACAAACATGGTCTCAAGCTTACCTAAAACTATCACATGATCAAACAAAAATCCTAAAACAGACAAAATCCTAATCCTAAGTCTAAGTTGTACCTCAAGCTGCAAAGGTCTTCAGTGGCTTTCGGCCCAATGTCGCTGTCTGTCCTGTGCCATGCGAAGTCAATCTTTGATGAGCTTCACCTTCTCAGCTGCATCAACAACCATCTCCGGTCCCAATAAAGCTACGACATCTACGCTCGTACAATGCCTCGAATGGTGACATCCCAATGCTGGCTTGGAAACTATTATTGTATGCAAACTCCACCAAATGCAAATAATCCTCCAGGAACCTTCAAAATCCAAGACACAAGTCCGTAGCATGTCCTCGAGTGTCTAAATAGTCCTCTCTAACTGTCCATCCGTCTGAGGGTGGTATATAGTATTGAACTTGAGCTGAGTGCCCAAACTAGTCTGCAGAATCCGTTAGAAATGGGAAGTAATTCGACTATCCCAATTCGAGATAATGCTAACCGAAACTTCGTGTATCCTGACAATCTATTGCATATACATCTCTGCTAGCCTCTCAGTAGACGTACCCGCTATAAATGGTAAAAAGTAGGCTGATTTGGTCAACCTGTCTATGATAACCCAAATCGTATCTTTCCCTCATAGTATACACAAAAATCCAAAAAAAGTCCATCGTGATGTGCTCCCACTTCCACTCTGGAATAGGCAATGGCTGTAACAGTCCTCCTGGCCTCTGCCTCTCTGCCTTGACCTGCTAACAGACTAAACATATAGCTACGAAGCGTGCTACCTCCCGCTTCATCCCATACCACCATATATGCTCCTTCAGATCCCTATACATCTTGTTGGCACCTGGATGCATATAGTACTGAGAATGATGGGCCTCCTGCATAACTGTTCCCGAAGGTCTCTACTAGGCACATACATTCTGGAACCGTACCTTAAAGCGCCATCCTCTGCAAGAATAAGCTCATCATCTACCAATTCTGCTCGAACCTGCTCACGGATACACCGCAGAGCAACATCCTCGAACTGAGTCGACTTGATCCTCTCCATCAAGTCTGACTGAATCTGAAGGCCCCACATCTGTATCTGAACTCCTGACACAACCACCTCGATCCCAAGGCTCTCCAAATCTGCTAACAAGTGATGATCCATCGTCAAACACATAGCTACCAGATACCTACTTAAGGCATCAGCAACTACGTTGGCCTTTCCTGGATGATACTGTCAACCCCTTGACCAATTTTATCCTCTCATATTTTTTTTATTATTTGTCACATACATTTGCTATGTTTATTATTGGTTTTATTTTAAATACTAATAGAGGGTTCAAGTGAGTAATAATGGTATTAGCAGGGACCTATATGCAAATAGGTTTATTCAAACTTCTTTTTAAAACCGAAACCATAACCCCCCTGTACTCGATTTCAAATTAAATTTTGGATAAACCTTCATCCAAGATTTAGATAGGAGAAGATCAAATCTCCCTATCTCCTCCTTCTTGATCGTATACTAGTATATATAAAGGATTTGTGGCCGACCCTCTGCAAAAACCCTAGAAACCAATTTCCCCTGTCGCAAGAAGAGGAGAAGAAGGAGCAGTCCAGCCTTGTTTTCGACCAGGTAAACCTCCACCCTTTGCCTCGATTAGTAATTCTTGAACCTGGGTGTTAGTCTATATTGTCTTCAACTGTAGTTGTAACGACCATGGTTCGTATTACGTATTTTGGTATACGTGTACATAGTTTGCACGTCTCACTGCATGATTTATTTGGGCATTTCATTTCTTGGTTCGGTTCGGTTTGCATGGTTTGGCATGGCTTGGTTTTTTTATGGACCAACCCCACCTACCACCCACTCTTCCTTTATTAGCCGCCCATACTCTCCCTCCTCATTATTTCTTCTTTATTACTTCTTCTTCACCATTACTCTCTTCCACCGAACATGAGGCTTAGGCAAGTGCAGCTTGCTTCATGGAGGAACTTAGTTTTTATTGTTCCATTGTCTTCTTCCCGAGATTTTATGACACTTTAACACTTAGTATTTTTAATTTCCATGGTTCAATTTGTATAGATATAAGTTTGTTATATTTTTGGGTTTCTTGGGTTTTGATCTATCTAACCTTGTTACTTTTAAGTTTGGATGGTTCCATATTGTAGGAAATTTCCTTCTGCCCCATTTTGACCTATAGAAGTCTGGATTCTGACCTTGAATAGAGATTTTGTGGAGCTTGGAAGCCATGGGTTTCATGGTTCTTCTTCTCGAACAAACAGGGAAGAAGAACAGTGCTTGACCACATAGATTTTCATACGGCAAGTCTTCCTGGCCGCATGAACTCCTTAAGCCGCATAGCTACCTTAAGCTCCGGCCGCATGAGATCTTTTACCTTTGTCGTATGACTTAGCATTCCGCAGTCGCATGCAGCCTGTTCTTTTCTTAGCCGCATAAGCTTATCTCTCTATTCAGCGGCATGAACTCTGCTTTCTCAGCCGCATGAACTCTGCTTTTTCAGCCGCATGAGCTCGCATTTTTCAGCCGCATGAGCTTGCATTTCGCAGCGACATAAGCCCGCTCTTCCGAGCCGCATACCCCTGTTTCCCCCTCCTGGCTGCATGAAGTTATTTCCATTGGCCGCATGGCGTCAGCCTCCTGTAGCCGCATAGGCACGCATCACTGAGCCGCATGAACCGTTCTTTTCCAGTCGCATGCGCCCGGCCTCTTCCAGCCGCATGAGCTCGTATTCCGCAGCCGTATGAACCCCAGTTTCTATTCTGCCGTATGACCCCATTCCCTTCCATGCAGCATATGCCAGTTCCCTCTCAGCCGCATGAGCTTATTTCCCTTAGCCGCATGGCTCCTTCCATAGTCCTTGTCCTTTTTTATTATTTTATTAGTATTATTATATTGGAAGGTTACATTTATGCTTATATTTTCTGACCTTCTGTGAATGCTTGAATCATGTAGATTTTACACATATTTTTGGAACACGATAGTGGTCCGTCGTGGCGCACTCTTGACAAGTAAACCTGACATGATATACCTCGATATGCGGTTGTAACAGCTAGCCTGACATGACAATAATGAATGACCTGGACACCGTAGACAATTGTGTTTGTACAAATGAACCAGTATGGTCTTGCATCATATCTAGAAGAGGGACCCTTGAGTACCACAGCCTGGGATACCTACTGAAATTGACTAAGGCTAATAACTAGAAAAAAATAGTAGTCATGGAGAGATTCACCAGCTACAGGCAATTCCGTTATCTGGGCACCCCATCATGGGATTTGTAGCCTACCGTCGAGTAGGGCACATTTCCAGCACACTGACAAGTGTTACAACCACCAAACTATTTAAGAGTACATGCATTCCTTGGACGATGTACCCACATGGATTCAATCCCCTAATTGTGTCTGGATAACCTGGATGGTCTGCAGGGCTTGTGGCTGTTGGAATAATCTCATTACATCTTACTAGTAATTAGGCCTGTGATAACCCTAGTTAGTTAAAGTATCAAGCCGTACTCACTGCTTGGCCGTGATTGATTGGATGGAGTCTAGCCCAGCCTAGTTTGTCCTGATCCTGTACAAGATTGTAACATGACTTGATTTCTTGTGCTTTACTTATCGATAAATAACGAGAAACCAAGTTCTGTTCAGGCGAAGGGTTACAACCCCAGTCCTTGTTTGGTTTAAGAGTTGTAACCTGGTTATCTGAATAGTCCCATAGTTATCTTATCATATATCGTCATGATTATTTATGCTTACCTTAACAAAATTAATCAGGGGACAAGTTCTGTTCAGGCGAAGGGTTACAACCCGGTCCTTGTTTTGTTTAAGGGTTGTAACCTGGCTCCCAGAGAAGTTCTGTGTCCTCTCTTCGTTTGTTGTCTTATTGCACCCCACGTCATGTTATACTTTATCAATAGTATTTGAGATGGGTTTCTATTCATGTGAAGGGTCGCAACCCCGGTCCTTGTTTGGTTTAAGGGTTGCGACTTGGCTACTTGAATAGTCTCCTCATACGCAATTCTCTATTGTTGCCTCGTTATTATCAGTTTATTTTATAATTATGTTTAATATTCTCTTATTATATGCTGGTTTTAGTTCCTAAGTGAAGCCTTATTTTTGGCACTTGCTCTTTCTGGGGTCTGACCCAGCTGGTTTTGTATGGCCAGATATCAGAACAGCTCCAGAGGATCTACCTATCTTCCAGCCAGATAGTGACCACAAGGCGTAACCAAGGCAACGAGTGGGTTCATCTTTGGCTCTCCCACTCTATTGTAAAAATATTCTTTTGAGGCGTTTAGCCGGCGAGCACGTGTTTAGCTCGTATTGCACCTTTATTTACTGTCTGCCTACGGGCTGTAACATGATTGACAAATCCTAGGGTTGATCATGTATGACTGAAACTCTTGCTAGTCTTGATATTTTGTACGACTAGCTTTATGATCATCCAAATATGTAATGTACGGGACACCTTACTATTGTATATTTGGTGCTCTGAGATCTTGTAACTGTTATTACTTGCTTGAGATTGAGACAATAGGCTTGTTCATGACTGTAGGAGACTGATGGCTTGTAGTTAAACTCTCATATATCTAGACAGCCGTGACCGTATAGCGAGGTGGGTTGTACTTCAATATACGTAGTTGGCTATGTTCGCCCTCGTTCTCCAGTATTCTGGTTCTGGGGCATTACATGGTTTAAGTGGTGGCCCATGCAGGTCTTGTAAATCAAGATATGTGAGGGTTTACCGAATAGATGTCTCAATCAGCGCTCGTCCTTGATCTCTCCTCGTATCCTCTGAATCCCTGAATTTTTAACCTGATCACATGCTTGTTTCTTTGATCTGTCCTGGTCCGTCCTTATTTGTTCCCTATGTCGTCTTCTTCAGCGGTATTGTTTCTGGTCCTACCGATCAGCAAGACGGAGCACCTCCCGTGGACCAGCGACAACCTGGAGATCAAGTCCAGCATTCAGGAGTAGTCTCCAGAGTCATGTCTACTGGGGGTCAAGAGCCACCAGTTCAACCCATCCAGCCTGCAGAGCCTGATGATGGCACCTTGGTGGGTCTCATCAGGATGTTGTTAGCTTCTCAAGATCGTCGAGGCGATGCCTTACACTAGGCAGTAGTAGATGATCTGACCAGAGGAGGTCATCAGGGTAACAGTGTGGCCAACAGTTTCAAGCACTTTAACCCTCCCTTCTTTGATGGTAGCGAGGATGCTATTGCCGCAGATGCATGGCTTCAGGACACAGAGGGGATTCTAGAAGCAGTAAGGACTCCAGAAAACGAGAAGGTGGTCGTGATGCGCCTGCAGTTATTGGATTTGGCCCGCAGCTGGTGGGCGGCGAAGGCCGTTGGATTAGTGACACCTATTGCCTGGGCAGTATTCCGTGAGAGATTCCAGGCCAAGTACTTCGATACTGTAGCTCGGTACGATCTACAGACGAGGTTCACCAAATTGAAGCATATGGACAGGACGATTGACGGATATGCGACTGAGTTTTCGAGACTTAGTCGGTTTGCTCCCACCTCGGTAGCGACCGAGTTCGATAGAGCCCAATGGTTCCAGCAGGGGCTTCATCTAGAGATTTTATTGGCAGTAGAGCAGTTTGAGCATCAGACCTTCGATGCGGTATTGAGAGCAGCCAGGAAGCACGAGTATACCTTCCAGAGGATCGTGGATAGGACCGGAGGTCGGAAGTGATCCCACAGCCAGATGAATCAGTCTTCAGCACCAGCCTCGGCAGCTAGGGCTTTGACCATTGGAGCTCCAAGGCGGACGGCCTCAGTGATGTCGGTTCAACATTCAACCCCGACGTACCCTCAGCAACAGAAGCATAAGCACTCTTCCGCAGTAGGATGTTCATACTGCGGGAAGCCAGGGCATGTGGTATCAGAGTGCCGCAGAGCACATGGTTTGTGCTTGGTTTGTGGTGCCCTGGACCACATGATTGGAAACTGCCCGTACAGGGGAAGTTCATCTTCATCAACCTTTTCTAGTCCTTCGGTGAGAGGACCCGTACCAGTCCAGCAGCAGCAGCAGTTCCCGTTCCCGAGGCCATTGTCGACGTAGGCCCAGGCATTCCAGCAGTAGAGACTGCAGCAGTATGTCCAAGCCCAAGCCCTGATCCAGAGCAAATAGAGAAGTTTTCAGCAGAGGGGACCCACACCCAGAGGACATGGTCAAGTGCTGGCCTTGATCATGGGAGAGGAAGGATTGGCACCAGGTGAGGTAGTGGCAGGTATTATTCTCATCAACTCCTTTCCGGCTTCAGTATTATTTGACTATGGTGCATCACATTCATTTATGTCTGCACGATTCGCGACACGGATAGGACTGGAGCCCGAGTCTTTATCAGTAAGGCTCAATATACTTACTGGTAACGGACTTGTGGGAGTAGATAGAGTGTTTTCCTCGTGTCGGATCATAGTTAGCGGTAGAGAGTTTTCTGCCAGGTTGATAGAGTTTCCGATGGCCTATTATGATGTGGTCTTAGGGTGGATTGGTTGAGAGACCAGTATGCTAGGAAAGACTAACAATTGGCAGGGTAGTTTTTAGCATTTCAAATGAGCCAGAGTTTTTCTTTTCTCAAGCCAAAATTGAACCTTCTTCTCTAGTATTGCGGATGGCAGTAGCAGCAGTGCAGTTACCCCGGATAGTTGAAGAGTTTCCAGATGTTTTCCAAGAAGAGCTTCCAGGAATGCCGCCAGAGCGAGAGATCGAGTTCACTATCGAATTGATCCCAGGGACAGCCCCAGTATCAGAGAGAGTCTATAGGATGGCGCCATCAGAGTTAGAGATATTGTACAAGATGATTGAAGAACTCAGGACCAAGGGATTAATTCGTGCTAGTGGATCGCCTTGGGGAGCCCCGATGCTTCTTATGAAAAAAGAAGGATGGTACATCCAGATTATGTTAAGATTATCGTACATTGAACTCAGTGACAATCAAGAACAGATATCCTCTCCCGAGGATAGATGACTTATTTGATTAACTCAAATGGGCAGCAGTATTCTCGAAGATTGACTTACGGTCATGATACCACCTGATCAGAGTCAGAGAGTAGGACATCCTGAAGACAGCTTTCAGATCTAGATACGGGTATCGGGAGTTCCTTGTTATGCCATTTGGATCAACCAATGTGCCAGCTGTATTCATGGACCTCATGAATCGTATCTTCATGCCTTACTTGGATCAGTTTGTGATCGTATTCATAGACGACATCCTGGTCTATAGCAAGAGTGAGGCGGAACATGAGCAGCATCTCCGAGTAGTCCTCCAGATTCTCAGAGAGCACCAGTTGTATGCCAAGTTTAGTAAATATGAGTTCTGGCTCGATCGCATTTCATACTTGGGTCATATCATCACCAGAGGAGGAGTAGAAGTGGATCCCCAAAAGATCATGGTTATCGAGACTTGGCCAGTACCTAGCACAGTTGCAGAAGTTCACAGCTTTCTTGGATTAGCCGGCTACTACAGGCGATTTGTTTCAGACTTTGCTCGAATTTCAGCACCGTTGACCCAGTTGACCCGCAAGGATGTGCAGTTTGCTTGGACAGCAGAATGTCTAGATTCTTTTGAGAAGTTGAAGCGAGGCTTGATGACGACACCCATTCTCACGCTTCCAGATAAAACTGGGGGATTCTCAGTGTATTATGATTCTTACCGGGGTTTAGGAGGTGTTCTGATGCAGCACGGGAAGGTAATAACTTATGCGTCACAACAACTTCGTGATCATGAGAGGAATTACCCAACCCATGACTTGGAGCTGGCAGCAGTAGTGTTTGCACTTAAGTTGTGGAGGCACTACTTGTACGGAGATAGGGTGGAGATTTTCATCGACCACAAGTGCCTGAAGTATGTTTTTACTCAGAAGGATCTTAACATGCGTCAGAGAAGGTGGCTAGAGCTACTTGTGGATTATGATGTCAACCTACAGTACCATCCTGGGAAGGCCAACGTTGTAGCAGATACATTGAGCAGAAGAGCCGAAATTTATTTTCTAACAATGCAGCCAAAGTTGTTAACAGATCTTCAGAAGATGGGTATAGAAATTGTCCTTCCTACTAGCATGGCACTAATGGCCAGTATGCAAGTTCAGTCGACTATAGTCGAGAGGATCCAGATGGCTCAGTCAACAGATTCCAAGCTTCAGTGACTCAGGACAGAGTGTGAGACGGAACGAAGACCAGAGTTATATATTCAAGAGGACGGTACACTTAGACATGGAAGGCGTCTTTGTATACCCAGTGGTGATATCAGACAGGAGATCACGGCCGAGGTTCACAGTTCTCAGTATTTCGTTCATTCCAGTGGTACGAAGATGTACCGTGATATTCGTCAGCACTTTTGGTGGAATGACATGAAGAGGGAGATAGCTCGATTTGTCTCTCGATGTTTGGTTTGTCAACAAGTTAAAGCTGAATATCAGAGGCCGGCTGGACTTCTTCAGCCCTTGCCAATTCCAGAATGGAAGTGGGAGCATAAAACTATGGATTTTGTGACTAGATTACCCAGGTCCCCGGCCGGTAGAGATGCTATTTGGGTTATTATAGACAGGCTCACGAAAGTGGCTCACTTTCTTCCGTTCAGAGTTGGTCAGTCGACGGCTCAGCTAGCAGAGATATATCTCCAACAGATCGTCAAATTTTATGGTGTACCAGTCAGTATCACCTCGGACAAAGATTCAAGATTTATGTCCAATTTTGGCGTAGTCTGTAAGAGAGTTTGGAAACTCACCTCCAGTTCAGCTCAGCTTATCATCCACAAAAAGATGGTCAGTCAGAGCGTACCATACGAACCTTGGAAGATATGTTGAGATCTTACACGATCGACTTCGGTGGTTCGTGGAAAGATCACCTGCACCTGGTGGAGTTCTCGTACAATAACAGTTTCCAGGCCAGTATCCAGATGGCACTGTTTGAGGCACTGTAAGGTAGAAAGTACATATCCTCACTAGCATGGGACGATATTGAAGAGAGGCAGATGCTCGGTCCAGAAATGATTGCTCAGACGGTTGAGGTGGTCAAGAGAGTCAGAGATCACCTTCGAGTTGCCCAAGCTCGCCAGCGTCATTGGGCCGATTCTCATCGGCGCCCTCTTGAGTTTTTCGTCGGCGACCATATATTTCTGAGGATTTTGCCTAACCATGGCGTCATTCATTTCGGCGTGCGGGGAAAGCTTAGTCCTAGGTATATAGGGCCGTTCGACATCCTGGAGTGAGTAGAAGATTTGTCCTATCGTCTCGCTCTTCCGTCGTCGTTACGTGGGGTGTATGACGTATTCTATGTATCCCAATTGCGACGGTATATCCCTGACCCGAGCCACATTCTGTATCATTCGGAATTGGTTGTTGGTACCAACCTTTCGTATGAGAAAAGGTCCGTGTTTATATTGGACCGGAGAGAGAAAATACTCCAAAATAAGACTATTAGTTTAGTCCGTGTTGCTTGGGGCCATCACTCTTTGGGTGAGTCAACATGGGAGCGTGAGGATGATATCCGATCGCGATATCCAGATCTGTTTGACTCGTAAGGTATAATGTCCTTCTTATGCCTTATGCTCTCAGTTCCTTGCTTGAATGAATGATTGCATGATAAACTGCCTTGTTATAGCTTGCCTGTGATTAGTATAGCTTGTCCTTGCCTCCCTAGCCTCTTATTTAAATTCCGAAGAAGAAATTCTTTTAAGGTGGGTAGAGTTGTAACGACCATGGTTCGTATTGCGTATTTTGGTATACGTGTACGTAATTTGTACGTCTAACTGTATGATTTATTTGGGCATTTCATTTCTTGGTTCGGTTCGGTTTGCATAGTTTAGCACGGCTTGGTTTTTCATATGGACCAACCCCACCTACCACCCACTCTTCCTTTATTAGCCGCCCACACTCTCTCTCCTTATTACTTCTTCTTCATTACTTCTTCTTCACCATTACTCTCTTCCACCTAACATGAGGCTTAGGCAAGTGCAGCTTGCTTCATGGAGGAACTCTGTTTTTATTGTTCCATTGTCTTCTCCCCGAGATTTTATGACACTTTAATACTTAGTATTTTTAATTTCTATGGTTCAATTTGTGTAGATCTAAGTTTGTTATATTTTTGGATTTCTTGGATTTTGATCTATCTAACCTTGTTATTTTCAAGTTTGGATTGTTCCATGTTGTAAAAAATTTCTTTCTGCCCCATTTTGACCTATGGAAGTCTGGATTCTGACCTTGAATGGAGGTTTGTTGTCACGACCCGCACCCTAGAGTTAGGGTACGAGAACGAAACAATGCCCAGCCTACGCCGCAGTGTCGGCGGTAGAACGCTGTCCTAGGTTTTATGCATCTAACAGTATAAGGCTAAGCAGTTTATACTCCCCGAATGGGGGTGACATAGCAGAATGTAAACTCAATCACATCTAAGGTAGAGCATAATGGAAGATAGATAAAACATGAAATCCAAAAGAGATACAGGAGATAGAAGTCTAAGTGTCTAAGATACATAAACCCAGAAGTACATCTCAAAACTCAAATACAGTAATCCACAAGTAAATACAACTCCCGACAAAATGAAATAACTATCTAAACAACCTCTACTGTGTCTCCTCTAGGCTAGCAGGCAATTCCAGGCCATCTGTAAAATTTATCAACAGGTCCAGTCAGGACAGGAGCGAGCACAATACATCTCATGCAGTTCATATCATGTCAGGAAATATAAAGCAGGCAATAGAATAAGATACATGAAACGCTGTAAGAAGATGTACATGAAAATATGAGAGATATTTGATAACTGGAAATATATATACATGATAAGTAAGAACTGTAAGTGACTAGTGATTTAGAGTACGAGATGGCATGTAATTGGCTTAGGTTGAACATGATGTACATGAGTGAACATGTAGGACATCAGCCAATAAGGCTGTGTTGTACATGATAAAACATGAAAAGTAACAGAGTGAACATGATGGGTAAATCACATGACCATTTATACTCACCCCTACCCACAATCAATACACAAGGATCTATTCAAGTTACGTTACGGACATGATGTTTTGGTTATACAAGAAACACATGAGGAAACATGAGCGTACATGAAAGAACATGAGAGTACATGAACGTACATGTAAGAACATGAGAGAACATGAGTGTACATGAATAACGCAGAAGCAAGGAATACATGATGTACATGAAACACATGTCATAAAGTATCCGATGCGCCCGCTAAGGGAGATAACATCCCAAGAAGAGATCCATATAGTACCAATCCGTGATGATAACGTGACAGCATCAAGTAAAAGTAATCTAGAGCGAGAATATAAGTCGTGACAAGTATGAAACGATCAGAGAATGTACTCGCCTGATATCTGATTGTCCAAGGTAAAGATACTGTCCGAGGAGAGGTGTCTGGCTCCTAATTAGAACAGCACAAGTCACAACATGTCCAGAAGGGTAATATAAAGCACTACAATGCATTCTACATGAATCTAGGTCAAACTAGGCCAAAGTCAACCCTTGGTCAACTATGGTCAACTGCACTAGTCAAATTAGGTCAAACTAGGTCATGTCCTAACCCAGTAAGTCTTACTAGGCCTAACCAAGACTATCCTAGCAAGCACACATCAATACAAGGCTATACAAACCAACATACACCCAACTCTATATAGCATGCAATTATTTAATACTTAAATAGGCAAGAATTTACATTGGATATACACTAGGTAATCTATTACTTTAAGCTATATATGTTACACATATATACACATGCATATATTGGTATTCAACATTAGGTCTATAATCATGGCATTTCAAATGGTTATATAAACTTATATATTACAACACAATATGCTAACATATATATAATATACATACATAGCTAAGTTAACTATATTCATAAATACTTATTTAAGAGGCTATGTGTGTGTATGTGAACATGGCAAAGGGGCAAGTGAGGGTTAAATGGGCATACATAGTGTATACATATCAAAGAGTGTCAAAGTGTAAGTGAACAATATGTCAAGTGTGATAGTGTCAACATAGTGTAAGGGGGTACATGAGGTAATATAGGATTTGGGTTAACATAGAACATTATATCTCATTAACTTGTATATTGTATATATTACATCTATTATTACATTACATTCATGCTTGCATTCATTCATCATTCATTATTCTCTTGTACCACTATATGCACCATACATTACATACTATGGAACCTACATATTCATTACAAGCCATACTTATGCATGCTTACATTAGATAGGATACTTACACCTCATACATCATTTATTTAACCATTTATTTATGCTTGTATTCTCTATTTAATTACATAATGTATATACATTAACATGGGTTAAAATCAAATAGAATATTATATTACACACAAGGGTGCACAAAATGCATATGCCGAATAGTAACTCCTACTAATAATCAATACTATACCATCTCAGCATGAACTAAAATCTAGGATTAAAGTATGTTATAGATCTATGTGTTAGCTTTTCGAAACTTCAAACGGATCGCGTTTTCGTTTTCGGAAACTCTCGGAATCGCGAAAACACCGAGAACGCGTTTGTCTTTCGTACAGCTGACACTCAAATAATTCTCCGGAAAGTTACAGAAAGAATTAGGCCTATTAATATATGTTTTTGGAAAGCTACCTTCAATACGCTTCTTTTAAAAAAAATAGGAGATTAAACTGAGCTTTGATCTAGAAGTTATGACATTTCTAAGTTAGGGCTGAAATTAAAAACGTGGATAAAAATCATGACGGATTTGGGTAGTTTGAGACAAAAGAACACAAGTATATAACATAATATATCAAGAACTCATTCTCTACACTAATATATATATATGAGACACTATAGAACACATCTCCAATATAAAAATATGAGATTAAACATGTAATAATTCATTCATACATAACAACAACACATAGTGTGTCCAAATTTGGGGTTTTTCCACATGGACACAACCACAACACAAAGGACACTCCTATGACCTCCAAATGGACACAAAATGGACACAAATAGAGATACAACCATGGGGGTCATTCCTATGGGTTCAAAATAGACCTATATGCATGAGAAAATAAAAAAGAGAAGGGATTTATACCTCCCGGTAGATCGAATCGAAGAAAAGCCTTCCCGGAGCGACACCGACACGTAGAGATTCCAAAAGGACACGAACGAGCTCCGAATCCTCCCAAACTTGGGCAGCTTCCTCCTTGGCTAGAATGGAGAAGGAAGAAGAAGATTTGGTGGCCAAATGGAAGGATTTGGTGGAGAAATTGCTAGGGATTGCTCTCTAGGAATTTGGGGAAGAACAAGAGAGAGAAAAATAGATGGATAATGACAAATGGGAGGCGCAACCCTATCCTTATTGTGGCTGGCCATAAAGGTGGTTTTGACCTATTAGGAAAAGTCCAAAAGCCCCTACTAACCTATTCTATGAGTATTAGGAAAGGGCTAATTGGTTGGGGCTAAATTAGTCATTCTAAAGTCTCTAATCACACTAACCTTATCCATAATAATTAGTCTAACCTCTAACTAAAATATTTCTATCATGTGGACTAAAATTAATATCATGTGGGCCATGCCTAACTAGTGTGTGGGTCCCACTAGAGTCAAACTACCCCCTGGTCCCCGTTTCAAGTCGGATTGAGTTGAAATTCGAACCCGACTCAAATAACCCCAAAATAATATCATAAATAATAAAATAATATTAAAATAATTCAAAGAGGTCAAATGCAAAAATATTCTTAGGCCAAAAATGACATTAAAATATCATAATCACATGGTTAGGCTCTAGGTCAAACAGTCTCTAGGATTTCACTAGCAAAACGTCAAAACCACAAGTCATTGATTTAAATAATTTTAAAATAATTTAAAATCACCAAAAATCATATCATGAATTAAATATCATTATTAAAATAATTATAAACACAAAATTTCAAAATTACCCTCATTTGGGAAACTGGGTGCTACAACTCTACCCACCTTAGAAAAATTTCGTCATCGAAATTAAAATGTCCATACTCCCTCTAGGTCAAACCCCCACAATCAAAGTCCCAGATTAAAACAAATCATGTGATCAAAAGGACGACATACAGGGTCATGGCATACGGTGGTAGTAGTCTCATCTGGGTATACTAGTCATGCTAACCGAAACGGTCATAGGGTATCAAAATATACAAGCAATCTAGGGTGCTAAACTAGAGAAGTTACAGAAACAACAAACCATCAAAACTGTAAGGCGGTCTACCATCCTATATGAAACTGGTACTTATCAAAACAAAATAAAGGCAACTACCAATTATCTGAAAAAGGGTACAGAAAATCAAATTCAAAAATTAAGGAATTAAAAATCACTTGCATTGAAATCCAAATCACAATATATATATACAGAGAGAGCGTTAGAGAGGAAAAACTAGCATTATGTAATGTTATGTGGTTTGTGTGTGTATGGGTGTATGTGAAATATACACGAAATTGTATATGAGCTATCCTGTTACACTACTCATGGCATATGGGTTAACAACCTACAATACACAACCTATTTAATCATAACATGCATGGCTAACCATAAACATCTATAAGAGGTAGAGATTTAGTTATGTATATACATATATTATAACATGTATGCCTAAGCTCTATATATATCTATACAAGTATGTGATCATAATATAGAGAGGAAAGGTTAGGTTACATGATAGTGTATACTAAGTTAGGGTGTGTGTGTGTCCTTGTACAGGGTTATAGCTTAGTATTAAAAGGTTAAACCCAGTTTTAGTTCAGCATTTACATGCAAAGTCTGAAAATAAGCTAACATTTAAAACAGTAAAATATTAACATAATGCAGTCTTAGATTTTAGGGCTTTGAAACATCGCAACCCATCTCAATGGTCCTAATACATCCTAACATGATATAAATGAAACCCTAACATACTATCCATACATTTATCTATGCACACAGTTCAATATTACATGTTAAATCTGAAATTTAACTAAACATGGAAATCAATGTAAAAATGATAACATATAACTAGTTTTTAGGGTTTTGGAGAAATTTGAACATTAAAAACCAACTCAATGTTTATCATAACTAACATGTAAGAATATGAAACATAAATTTATATCCCTACTTCCCACAAGGTATATAGCTCAAATATTACATTTAAGAAATAAAACAGCAATTTGAACTAACATTTGGAATCCCGCATCAAGGGTTAACATGCACACAGTCTCAGATTTTACAAATTTAAACACAAAACTCAACCAAAATTTTGAATTGAAACCCCACGTATAACATACATGTGCAGTGATTTAAACATAACTAATAATATAAAATTTATATTTAAATTATGAATTTAAACATGAAAAAGTAGAGAACCAGAAATATTAGGGTTTTGACAATTTAAACATCAACAACATATTAATATGTATTTAGATAGGTGGAAAAATCAAGTGTAGCATGCATACGTGTTAGGCAAAGTGTATGCTATATATATTCATATACATATTCTCATGTCCTAATATAAAAAAAATTATTTCTACGTTAAGCCTAACATTTAGATTCCTACCAAGATTGCAAGCAGGTGATTGACGTAATCAAGGCAGTTTTATTATTATTATTTAATACAAGAATAATAGCAAGGAAGAAATAACGATAAAATCTGTTTTGCTTATCTATTTAAAGAAGAACCATTTTGAAATCCAGAGCTAAATTATCAAATCCAAGATAAAGTCTAGCAAAATTATCGATTCATTGCATTAAGAAGAAACTCATAGCAAGAAGTTACGCAAAGGTTTATAAAAACAGGCAAACCTACTCTTAAGTTAAATAATGAGAAGCAAACAAAACAAAACAATTAATAATTAAAAAAAAATTGAAGGACAGAAACAAAAGTAGAGAAAACATATTTCGAAAACATTTAAGGTACAATCTGATAATCATATACGTCTGTCCAAAATCATGGTACACTAAATCCTCGCCATACTAGTAAGCAAGGCTACGATAATCACAGAGTCCTTGACTTATGCACATACCTCTAGAATCGTGGTATTTAACATTTTCACGGTGCCGCTAGCTTGGCTGCGAAAACCTTAAATTCCCACACCCGAGAAATATATCCAGAGTCAGACTATATGTCCTCACCATGCTGGCTAATGTGACTATAGAAGACTAGATTCCATAACATAGATGACCTAGCCCATATAATTTCATCTTGTCAAAAAAATTAAATTAAATCAACAATGAATGCCCATAAATCAAATCAAATTTATCAACGAACTTCAAAATTCAAAATGAACAAAAATCCATCAAAATACAAACTCGGATGCAACAGCTATCATCAAGATTCAAAATTCGACAATCATTTATCAAAATCAATGAATACAACTTAAATTCAACCATAATCCATCAAAATCAAATTTAACAACAGTAAGTAAAAATAAATCAAATCAAGAAAAAAGAGTTTTCAAATCGAAGTTAAAATAAGATTCTCAAGGGTCGTCCCGGGAATCTCTCAAGGGTTCCTAACTGTGATTGAGTACCTTCAAAATATATCCTATTCCTACTGCAGGCTGTAGTGGTACTCAAGTTCGAATACCACTACATAAACTCGACCTGCATGGGCCACCACTAAAAATGTGTCACGAACCGCACCCTAGAGTTAGGGTACGAGAACGTAACAATGCCCAGCCTACGCCGCAGTATCGGCGGTAGAACGCTGTCCTAGGTCTCATGCATCTAACAGTATAAGGCTAAGCAGTTTATACTCCCCGAATGGGGGTGACATAGCAGAATGTAAACTCAATCACATCTAAGGTAGAGCATAATGAAAGATAGATAAAACATGAAATCCAAAAGAGATACAGAAGATAGAAGTCTAAGTGTCTAAGATACATAAACCCAGAAGTACATCTCAAAACTCAAATACAGTAATCCACAAGTAAATACAACTCCCGACAAAATGAAATAACTATCTAAACAACCTCTACTGTCTCCTCTAGGCTAGCAGGCAATTCCAGGCCATCTGTAAAATTTATCAACAGGTCCAGTCAGGACAGGAGCGAGCACAATATATCTCATGCAGTTTATATCATGTCAAGAAATATAAAGCAGGCAATAGAATAAGATACATAAAATGCTGTAAGAAGATGTACATGAAAACATGAGAGATATTTGATAACTGGAAATATATATACATGATAAGTAAGAACTGTAAGTGACTAGTGATTTAGAGTACGAGATGGCATGTAATTGGCTTAGGTTGAACATGATGTACATGAGTGAACATGTAGGACATCAGCCAATAAGGCTGTGTTATACATGATAAAACATAAAAAGTAACAGAGTGAACATGATGGGTAAATCACATGACCATTTATACTCACCCCTACCCACAATCAATACACAAGGATCTATTCAAGTTACGTTACGGACATGATGTTTTGGTTATACAAGAAACACATGAGGAAACATGAGCGTACATGAAAGAACATGAGAGTACATGAACGTACATGTAAGAACATGAGAGAACATGAGTGTACATAAATAACGCAGAAGCAAGGAATACATGATGTACATGAAACACATGTCATAAAGTATCCGATGCGCCCGCTAAGGGAGATAACATCCCAAGAAGAGATCCATATAGTACCAATCCGTGATGATAACGTGACAGCATCAAGTAAAAGTAATCTAGAGCGAGAATATAAGTCGTGACAAGTATGAAACGATCAGAGAATGTACTCGCCTGATATCTGAATGTCCAAGGTAAAGATACTGTCCGAGGAGAGGTGTCTGGCTCCTAATTAGAACAGCACAAGTCACAACATGTCCAGAAGGGTAATATAAAGCACTATAATGCATTCTACATGAATCTAGGTCAAACTAGGCTAAAGTCAACCCTTGGTCAACTCTGGTCAACTGTACTAGTCAAATTAGGTCAAACTAGGTCATGTCCTAACCCAGTAAGTCTTACTAGGCCTAACCAAGACTATCCTAGCAAGCACACATCAATACAAGGCTATACAACATACACCCAACTCTATATAGCATGCAATTATTTAATACTTAAATAGGCAAGAATTCACATTGGATATACACTAGGTAATCTATTACTTTAAGCTATATATGTCTACACATATATACACATACATTTATTGGTATTCAACATTAGGTCTATAATCATGGCATTTCAAATGGTTATATAAACTTATATATTACAACACAATATGCTAACATATATATAATATACATACATAGCTAAGTTAACTATATTCATAAATACTTATTTAAGAGGCTATGTGTGTGTATGTGAACATGGCAAAGGGGCAAGTGAGGGTTAAATGGGCATACATAGTGTATACATATCAAAGAGTGTCAAAGTGTAAGTGAACAATGTGTCAAGTGTGATAGTGTCAACATAGTGTAAGGGGGTACATGAGGTAATATAGGATTTGTGTTAACATAGAACATTATATCTCATTAACTTGTATATTGCATATATTACATCTATTATTATATTACATTCATGCTTGCATTCATTTATCATTCATTATTCTCTTGCACCACTATATGCACCATACATTACATACTATGGAACCTACATATTCATTACAAGCCATACTTATGCATGCTTATATTAGATCGGATACTTACACCTCATACATCATTTATTTAACCATTTACTTATGCTTGTATTCTCTATTTAATTACATAATGTATATACATTAACATGGGTTAAAATCAAATAGAACATTATATTACACACAAGGGTGCACAAAATGCATATGCCGAATAGTAACTCCTACTAATAATTAATACTGTACCATCTCAGCATGAATTAAAATCTAGAATTAAAGTATGTTATATATCTATGTGTTAGCTTTCCGAAACTTCAAACGGATCGCGTTTTCGTTTCCGGAAACTCCCGGAATCGCAAAAACACCGAGAATGCGTTTGTCTTTCGTACAGCTGACACTCAAATAATTCTTCAGAAAGTTACAGAAAGAATTAGGCCTATTAATATATGTTTTTGGAAAGCTAACTTCAATACGCTTCTTTTAAAAAAAACGGAAGATTAAACCGAGCTTTGATCTAGAAGTTATGATATTTCTAAGTTAGGGCTGAAATTAAAAACGTGGATAAAAATCATGACGGATTTGGGTAGTTTGAGACAAAAGAACACAAGTATATAACATAATATATCAAGAACTCATTCTCTACACTAATATATATATATATATATATATGAGACACTATAGAACACATCTCCAATACAAAAATATGAGATTAAACATGTAATAATTCATTCATACATAACAACAACACATAGTGTGTCCAAATTTGGGGTTTTCCCACATGGACACAACCACAACACAAAGGACACTCCTATGACCTCCAAATGGACACAAAATGGACACAAATAGAGATACAACCATGGGGGTCATTCCTATGGGTTCAAAATAGACCTATATGCATGAGGAAATGAAAAGGAGAAGGGATTTATACCTCCCGGTAGATCGAATCGAAGAAAAGCCTTCCCGGAGCGACACCGACACGTAGAGATTCCAAAAGGACACGAATGAGCTCCGAATCCTCCCAAACTTGGGTAGCTTCCTCCTTGGCTAGAATGGAGAAGGAAGAAAAAGATTTGGTGGCGAAATGGAAGGATTTGGTGGAGAAATTGCTAGGGATTGCTCTCTAGGAATTTGGGGAAGAACAAGAGAGAGAAAAATAGATGGATAATGACAAATGGGAGGCTCAACCCTATCCTTATTGTGGCTGGCCATAAAGGTGGTTTTGTTCTATTAGAAAAAGTCCAAAAGCCCCTACTAACCTATTCTATGAGTATTAGGAAAGGGCTAATTGGTTGGGGCTAAATTAGTCATTCTAAAGTCTCTAATCACACTAACCTTATCCATAATAATTAGTCTAACCTCTAACTAAAATATTTCTTTCATGTGGACTAAAATTAATATCATGTGGGCCATGCCTAACTAGTGTATGGGTCCCACTAGAGTCAAACTACCCCCGGGTCCCCGTTTCAAGTCGGATTGAGTTGAAATTCGAACCCGACTCAAATAACCCCAAAATAATATCATAAATAATAAAATAATATTAAAATAATTCAAAGAGGTCAAATGCAAAAATATTCTTAGGCCAAAAATGACATTAAAATATTATAATCACATGGTTAGGCTCTAGGTCAAACAGTCTCTAGGGTTTCACTAGCAAAACGTCAAAACCACAAGTCATTGATTTAAATAATTTTAAAATGATTTAAAATCACCAAAAATCATATTATGAATTAAATATCATTATTAAAATAATTATAAACACGAAATTTCAAAATTATCCTCATTTGGGAAACTGGGTGCTATATTTGTGGAGCTTGGAAGCCATGGGTTTCATGGTTCTTTTTCTTGGACAAACAGGGAAGAAGAACAGTGCTTGACTGCATGGATTTTCATGCGGTAAGTCTTCCTGGCCGTATGAACTCCTTAAGCCGCATAGCTACCTTAAACCCCGGCCGCATGAGAACTTTTTCCTTTGCCGCATGACTTAGTATTCCGCAGCCGCATGCAGCCCGTTCTTTTCTTAGCCGCATAGCTCATCTCTCCATTCAGCCGCATGAACTCTGCTTTTTCAGCCGCATGAGCTCACATTTCTCAACCGCATGAGCTTGCATTTCGCAGCCGCATAAGCCTGCTCTTCCGAGCCGCATACCCCTGTTTCCCCCTCCTGGCCGCATGAAGTTATTTTTCTTGGCCGCATGGCATCAGTCTCCTGCAGCCACATAGGCGCGCATCACTGAGCCGCATGAACTGTTCTTTTCCAGTCGCATGCGTCCGTCATCTTCCAGCCGTATGAGCTCGTATTCCGCAGCCGCATGAACCCCTGTTTCTATTCTGCCGCATGACCCCATTCCCTTCCCTGCCGTATATGCCAGTTCCCTCTCAGCTGTATGAGCTCGTTTCCCTTAGCCGCATGGCTCCTTCCATAGTCCTTGTCCTCTTTTATTATTTTATTAGTTTTATTATATTAGAAGGTTACATTTATGCTTATATTTCTTGACCTTCTGTGAATGCTTAAATCATGTAGATTTTACATATATTTTCGGAACCCGATAGTGGCCCGCCGTGGCGCACTCTTGACAAGTAAACCTGACATGATATACCTCGGTATGCGGTTATGACAGCTAGCCTGACATGACAAGAATGAATGACCTGGACACCGTGGACGATTGTGTTTGTACAAATGAACCAGTATGGTCTTGCATCATGTCTAGGAGAGGGACCCCTGAGTACCACTGCCAGGGGTACCTACTGAAATTGACTAAGGCTAATAACTAGAAAAAAAATAGTAGTTATGGAGAGATTCCTCAGCTATAGACAATCTCGTTATCTGGGCGCCCCATCATGGGATTTGTAGCCTACCATCGAGTAAGGCACATTTCTAGCATACTGACAAGTGTGGCAACTACCAAACTATTTAAAAGTATATGCGTTCCTTGGACGATGTACCCACATGGATTCAATCCCCTAATTGCGTCTGGATAACCTGGATGGTCTGCAGGGCTTATGGCTGTTAGAATAATCTTATTGCATCTTACTAGTAATTAGGCCTGTGATAACCCTAGTTAGTGAAAGTATCAAGCCGTACTCATTGCTTGGTCGTGATTGATTGGATAGAGTTTAGCCCAGCCTAGTTTGTCCTGATCCTGTACAAGATTGTAACATGACCTGATTTCTTGTGCTTTATTTATCGATAAATGACGAGAAACCAAGTTCTGTTCAGGCGAAGGGTTACAACCGCGGTCCTTGTTTGGTTTAAGGGTTGTAACCTGGCTCCCGGAGCAGTTTTGTGTCCTCTCTTCGTTTGTTGTCTTATTGTACCCTATGTCATGTTATACTTTATCAATAGTATTTGAGACGGGTTTCTATTCAGGTGAAGGGTCGCAATCCCGGTCCTTGTTTGGTTTAAGGGTTACGACCTGGCTACTTGAATAGTTTTCTCGTACTCAATTCTCTATTGTTGCCCCGTTATTATCAGTTTCGTTTATAATTATCTTTAATATTCTCTTATTATATGCTGGTTTTAGTTCCTAAGTGAAGCCTCTTTTGTGGCACTTGCTCTTTCTGGGGTCTAACCCAGCTGGTTTTGTATGGCCAGATATCGGAGCAGCTCCAGAGGATCTACCTATCTTCCAGCCAGATGGTGACCACCAGGCGTAACTAAGGCAACGAGTGGGTTCATCTTTGGCTCTCCCACTCTATTGTAAAAATATTCTTTTGAGGCATTTAGCTGGCGATCACGTGTTTAGCTTGTATTGCACCTTTATTTACTGTCTGTCTACGGGCTGTAACATGATTAACAAATCATAGGGTTAATCATATATGACTGAAACTCTTGCTAGTCCTGACATTTTGTACGACTAGCTTCATGATCATCCAAATATGTAATGTATGGGACGCCTTACTATTGTATATTTAGTGCTCTGAGATCTTGTAACTGTTATTACTTGCTTGAGATTGAGACAATAGGCTTGTTCATGACCGTAGGAGACTGATGGCTTGTAGTTAAACCCTCATGTATCTAGACAGCCGTGACCGTATAGCGAGGTGGGTTGCACTTCAATATACGTAGCTGGCTATGTTCGCCCCCGCTCTCCAGTATTCTGGTTCTGTTGCGTTAGAGTAGTATAAGTGTTCGTGTTTATGACTAGGAGATGATAGCAGGTCCTTATTGAATGGTTCTACATGAATAGAGTTATATTGGTATGGTGGTGTATTAGAAATTAGAGGAGTGTATAATGGTGAACCTACCTTTCCTGTCAATAGCAACATTATAGGATGAAACCTAGGTGGCCTAAGGTTGAGAGTGAGATGTCATGTCCCCTGTATCCATAGGATACGAGGCTTGGAAATAGACATGGGGTTAAACTCTGGAAACCTGAAGTCCACAGGGGTACAATCGTATGCAGGGCTAATGCCATATACCTGATGGACACTAGTGTAACAGACCAATGGGACATTGACTTAGGAACTAGTCCTGTGTGAGAAGAATTATAGTATGGAATAGGCCTATTGGTAGGACCAATGTACCCAGGTCCTAAGGTTGGGGCCATCTATCACCAAGAGGCTTCTACCATATTAGCCTTTCTCTACTTATACAGCCCTGTACCTGCACATACATTATATCAAATATGAAGTGGGTTTTAACTTGACATGTTACACCATGTAGTATCCTGGGAAGAAACCTAAACATATAGGATAATTGATTCCCTAGCACAGGAACTGCTGATACCCTGTGTGTATCAATAAGTCTCACATAGGAAGGGGTGGCATCACTATCCTGCAGTAGGAGATTCCATATTACCTTGATCGAAACCTAGGATATGTGGTAACTTAAAGGAGCCTTAGCATCAGAGGGAAGGGGGAAAGACCTGGAGACTAGACAGGTATAAATTAGTAGCTGTACATTAGTGATAGGGACTTAGACTGCATCACATCAAATGTAGTATCTGTAAGATATAGGTTACTGGGTACCTGAGACTGTCACTACCATATTTCTAGTGTGAGGGTATTTTTAACATTTTTGGGGTAATTTAAATTTATTAGAATTTATTTGAATTTATGAGAATTTTTAGAAATTATTTTGGAATTGTTTGAATAAGGGTTGACTAGGTTGACTTTGACTAGCTTTGACTTTGTGACCTAACCGTAGTTAGATTGGATTTGACTAGATATGAGATCCTAGGTTAAGTTTAGTTAACCGTACCCTAGTCTGGGAAACCAATTAGGAATATTGAGTTTGAATGGAAGGATTTTGACCACAAGTCATGACTTGTGATTTTTAAGTCATTGATTCATGGCTAAGCCCAAAGCCCATTAGTCAAGTGCCCAAACCCTAACCCTAACAATTTTGTTCAGCCAACTTAACCCACCTAGGGATTCCTCCACTATATAATCTCTCATAAAATCTAGGGCTAGCCTCTTCTTTAGGAATTTATTGCAAGAGAAGAAAGAGGTGAGTCTCCATGTTTAAAAACCTATAGAAAATCTATTTTGGATCCTTTTTCTCCCAAACAAGTTGCATTGGATCCTAATATTACTGTTCTTGCTGCTATTTGAGTTTTATTTCAGTTTGAGGTTGATTTGTTTGGATTGGGACATCAAGAGAAGAGCTATTGATTGGGGTTTTTTCTTGAAAGTTCATCAATAGGTAACTTTCTCATTTCTCCATGAAATTTCATTTTGTCTTCATGATTAGGGAGCCCTAGACCTAACCTAATAGTAGGAATAGGAAACCCTAAGTTTTTGTGTCCTTTTGTGTCCAAACTGGACACGTATCAGTGCACTGTCCTAGGTGTTTGATGGAATGCCACTGAGGTATTGTTTGTGTTATTTTCAAAATATTTTTGAATATAAATTTGCTTTTCAGTGTCGCTTACACGTTTCTTGTGCACTGAGATGAATTCGTGCACGTGTCGTGTCATTTTGGACACGGGGACAAGCTCGCGCGCGCTCAGGGCAGCATGCCCTGCTGTTCGGGGGTTGTGCCGGACACGACACGGCAAGTTTTGACACGAGATTTTGGGGAAGTCTCGGGGCACCCACTGACACGCCATGTGTCAAATTTCGTGGGCCCACATGGCGTATCGAGGAAGAAATCCTCGACGCACGAGATTTTGCCTGTGCAGTGCGCATGTGTATTCGAGCACTGATACACCTCTCGTATCCGACACTGACACGGTTTGGACACTGGCCAGTTGGCCTATGAGGTAGCCCTATAGGTGGGCTACCTATGTGGTTGACCACGAGACTCACTTGTGTCCTGTGTCGTGCACACGACACACGTGCACGTATGCACGAGGCAGTGCACTCGACAGTGCACTGTTATGCAATTTTGGGTTTTAGGCAGTATGGACACGTTTGTGTCCTCTAGTATGGACACAAACACCTAGTGTGACACCTATACATTGTATGCTTCAATTACCAACCATTAATTTCTCACTTTTAATTGATTTTCTAGATAAATTTCTCATTTCCCATTTTATTCTGAAACCAATGTATCAGTACATATTTCTGTTTTTTTTTCAGTTTTGCAAAATGAGTTTTGTCAATCAATTAAACCTATATACACTGTTATTTGTATGTAATCAAGACTCTAACATGTACTCCTATAGGTGTTCTATGGATGTGTCGAATTTGGGGTGGAATAGGGATTGTCTTGGCATAAATCTGGGAGTGTAGTGTATGTTTACTGTCAAGCTATTTTGGGAACTGTTTAACTAAGTTCCTATGTTTACTGTCAATACAATATTAGTTTCCCACTTCACTGTTTAGGTTCCAGATTTCTTCATGGTTGTAGTTCAATGATTTGCCTGTTATTTTTTTCACTATTTTGCTAATTCCAGATTTTTATGTGTGGATAGTTCAGTTTTAAGTCCCAGATTTCCTTGAGTTGTTGGAGTGATGTTGGGACTGAACTTAGATTGTGAAATTGCTCCCTTCCTTCTTTAACATTCACTGATTTTTTCCCGATAATTATATACACTATTTTTCTCACACATTACTGTTTTCTGAGTTATCTACACACACACACACCCCACTCCACTCTTTACCAACACACACACACACAATTTCATATACACACACAACCACATGCCACCTATTCCAATTCCTGTCACAGGTTGTACACACATGACCATACCTTGTTACACTCTCTACACACAAGCAAGTACACACACATACACATTGTATTGTTCACTCCATCACACACACACACAGGTAATTGCATACACACATGCTTCACGTTCCTCATTCACCCACTCTTACCTTCACCTACACATTACTCTCTCCATATATATATATAGTTCCTAATGTACATATATGCTTTTGGGTAGTGAATATATATAATGTAATGTGTATGTAAATAATATAGTTGTGTAATTTGGGTATCTAGTATAGACACCTACATTGGATGTATAGATTATACAAGTATATGTATATGTCTCATATATATACACTTGTGTATTCACTATATATATATAATATATGTATAAATGTGTTATGTGTAGGCCAAGATATTGTAAAGGTTGTGTGATGGTTTGACTTGTGTTATATAAGTTGTAAGGACTTGGTATGCTAGCATAGCCAGATTAGCCTAGTTTAGACTGTTTGGACTAGTTAGGGCTAGTATAGGCTAATGTGGTCTAGTATAGACTAGTTTGACCTAGTCTAGACTTGGTTGACCTAGTTTGACTTCTAGGGTTGATCAGAGTTGACCAAGAGTTGACTTTGGCCTAGATTGACCTAGAATCATGTAGAATGCATAGTAGAACTTTATTTTATCATTTTGGACTTGTTGTGACTTGTGCTGTTCTAAATAGGAGTCAGACACCTCTCCTCGGACAGTACATTTCCTTTGGATATTCAGATAGCAAGCGAGTACATTCTCTGATCATTTCATATCCTGCTTAGAATTATTTCCTGCATTAAATTACTTTACTTATGCTGTCACGACATTATCACGGATTAGTACTATACAGATCTCTTCATGCGATGTTATCCCCCTCGGGAGCATCGGATACAATGTGTCATGTGCGTTTCACTTTCATCATGTACTCTTGTGCTTTCACTATACATATACACTCTTGTGAACCATGTACTCTCATGTTCACAGAGCCTTCATATATACTATCATATGCACCCTTTCAAGGGTCCCATGTGATATCATGTACAATAACATAACCTGCTTAGATCCTTGTGTATTAATTGGGGAAACGGAGGAGTGCTAGTAGTCATGTGAACAATTCTATAGTAGTGTAGATCATGTACAACTCTTTAGTGTAGATCATGTACAAATCTGTCCCGTTCACATGTGCTATCCTATACTCTGACTCACTAGCTACTGTTAGTTCCTTACTTATAGTAGATATTTCTATTACAGTTCTTTCTCTCTGTTTACATACTTTATTCTTCAGCACTTGTATCTTACTTTACTGCATGATTATATTTTCTAACCTGCTATAAACTGTTGAGATGTACTGTACTCGCTCCTGTCCTGACTGGACCTGTTAAAATTATTACAGAGGACGAGGAGGAGGCTGGTCTGGACACTTACTACGGGGCAGCCTTAGATGACACCTGCGAGCTGGACCCTCAGGAGGACCCAGCTCTAGCTGAGGATATCACCCCGATTGCATAGATTAGATTAGTTAGGCTTATTTTACTTTATGCAGTCTTGAGACTTGTTTTAGCTAGACTATATTTGGAGTTCAGAGTTGTATATATTCTTTCATTCTGTATCTGAGACCATGTACTTCTGGATATTGCTGAGATTATCTTAGACCACTTTTAATCTATTTATTTCCTTGAGTTCTATTTCATATCGTGCTATCTCTTCCTTAGTTGTGATTGAGTTTTACTGCTATGTCACCCCCATTTGGGGAGTATAAACTGTTTAGATATAAATTGTTAGATGTATCTTGACCTAGGACAGCGTTCTACCGCCGACACTGCGGCGTAGGCTGGACGTACCCACGTTTCGTATCCTTACTCTAGGGTGCGGGTCGAGACACGTTTTTAGTGGTGGCCCATACAGGTCTAGACTAGAAGTATAATGGTATTCGAATTAGAGTATCACTACAGCCTGCAGTAGGATATAGGACATTAATTTTAAGGTACTCAATCACTTTAGGAAAATTTCTTTTATTGCCAACTAAATCCTTTTTGTCAGCTGATCCTTTGAATTATAATTGTCCGCCTTTGTTATTTCGCTTCTTTCTCAAAAATTGATACTCTTGTTTGTCTATCTTCATGATGGTAGAGACTCGATCGCAGCGTACTATTCATGAGGATGCTATAGAGGGGACTGCTACCTCTCAGCCAGCACGGCGAGGCCAGGGGACTGCAGCTCCTGCCACCTCAGCTAGTGTTGAGACCTCGGCAGCCGCAGCAGGGGGTATGCATCCACCGACTCAGAGGCAGGACCCGGTCATTCCAGAGGATCCCTTCCAGCAGCCACCGCCTCCAGGATACGTGGATGCAGCTCAGATGTTTACATATTTCCAGCAGTTCATGGACAGACAGCAGGCTCGATAGGACAGAGGCATGGAGTTGGCCATCACGACAGCCGCAGCTCGACCAGTGGTGCAGCAGCCGAGGACACCGGGGATCGAGCAGTTTCAGAAGATGAGCCCCAGAGACTTTCTGGGGACAAAGGGGATCCTATATGCCGATGAGTGGATCGAGCATATAGAGGAGATCTTTCGCTTGGCCAGGATACCAGCAGATCTTCAGATCGAGGCCGCAGCTAGCCGAATGCGAGATCTTGCTCGCACCTGGTATCAGTCAGACCCCAGGGTGGGGGTACCTGGGCAGACTTGGGAGCAGTTCAAGGGCTTCTTCAAGAAGAA
Organism: Iris pallida; assembly: GCA_029216955.1. Classification (NCBI taxonomy): domain Eukaryota; kingdom Viridiplantae; phylum Streptophyta; class Magnoliopsida; order Asparagales; family Iridaceae; genus Iris; species Iris pallida. Next base: position 1,261,590 of record JANAVB010032420.1, read on the forward strand.
GTTCTTCCCAGATTCAGCACTCAGAGCCTTGGAGTCGCAGTTCGAGAGCCTAGTCCAGGGGAGTCTCTCAGTGGAGGAGTACGCCGGGGAGTTCGGCCGCCTCGGCAGGTTTTTGGAGGGCTTGAGCGAGACGGCGAAGGCCCAGAGGTTCCGGAAGGGTCTAGTCAAGGAGGTCAAGTCCTTGACCAAGGGAAACCGGGATGCTACGTTCGAGGAGATCTTGACGGAAGCCTTGCTAGCAGAGGATGATTAGGCTCAAGAGGGGGCGATACCCAGTTAGGGGCAACAGCAGCAGCGGGGGCCAGGCCAAGAGGCTCCACTTTCAGCATCAGCAGCAGAGGCAGTTCCAGCCGCAGCCGATTCAGCAGAGGCCAGTTCACCAGCAGCAGTTTCAGCATCAGGCACCCAGGCACCAGACAGTCAGTTGCACCTTCTGCAAGAAGCCTGGGCATGTCTTCAACGAGTGCAAAAAGAGGCTCGGGAGGTGCCTTCTTTGCGGAGCGGCAGATCACCAGCTGAGGGATTGTGCTAGGTCTGGGGGACGAGCAGCCCAGGAAGGAGGAGCCAGAGCAGCAGCAGGCCAACAGAGGGGACCAGCCCTGCCGACACAGCAACAGAGGTTCGTCCAGCACCAGCAGCAGGCCAGGGAAGGCCAGCAGGGGCGAGCTTTTGCCATGGTAGCAGAGGATGCAGAGGCGATAGGAGAGCTGATTGCAGGTTCGATTCTACTCGACTCCAGTCCAGCATTTGCATTATTCGATTCCGGTGCTTTGCATAGCTTCATATCAGTATCTTTTACGATTAGACACGGTATCATAGCTGAATCGTTGCCTAGGACTTACAAGATCACGACCGGGGGTGGCATTATCCTCGTGAGTGATGTTTGTAAGGGTCAGAGAGTAGTTTTGGGAGGCCGTAAGTTAGAGGTGAGCCTGCTCGTAATGCTATTGCCGAACTACGATATAGTATTAGGTATGGATTGGTTGAGCAGGCACCACGCCAGCATTGATTGCAGAGGGGGTAGAGTTCTCTTCGGAGCACCGGGGGAGCCAGAGTTCGAGTACTCCAGACGTCAGGCAGAGCAGAGCAGCGGAGTCTTCTGTGGAGTCTTGGTCGAGGAGCAGACGATTCCACACCCCTTGATAGCGGAGTATATGGATGTTTTTCCAGAGGAGTTGCTGGGACTGCCACCAGACAGAGACATAGAGTTCTCGATAGACTTGGTTCCAGGAACGGAACCCATCTCTCAGCATGTCTATCGGGTGAACAATAGCGAGCTGGTGGAGCTGAAGAAGCAGGTGGATGAGCTACAGGACAAGGGATTCATCCGCTCGAGTTCGTCGCCATGGGGTGCACCAGTGTTGTTCGTGCCGAAGAAGGATGGGTCAGTACGCATGTGTATTAACTATAGGGTACTCAACAACCTCACGATCAAAAATAAATACCCACTGCCGCAGATCGACGATCTATTTGACCAGTTGAGCGGAGCTCGGGTATTTTCCAAGATTGATCTGAGATCGGGATATCACCAAGTGAAGTTGAAGAAGGAGGATATTTCTAAGACCACTTTCAGCACGCGGTACGGACAGTTTGAGTTTTTGGTTATGCCGTTTGGGCTAACCAATGCACCAGCAGTGTTTATGAACCTTATGAACAAGGTGTTCCACCAGTATCTGGATCAGTTTGTGGTGGTATTTATTGACGATATCTTGGTATATTCCAGGACTGAGGAGGAGCACGAGGAGCATTTGAGGATCGTGCTGGAGACTCTCAGGAAGGAGCAGCTTTACGGGAATCTCTCCAAATATGAGTTCTTCTTGGATCGGATGGACTTCTTGGGGCATGTGGTGACTGGAGATGGTATCTCAGTTGACCCCAAGAAGATTGTAGCAGTTGAGGCATGGGCAGCACCGACTTCAGTTGCAGAGATCAGGAGTTTCCTGGGGCTGGCAGGGTATTATCGGAGATTTATGCAGGATTTCTCCCGGGTTGCAGAGCCGTTGACTCGGTTGACCCGGAAGGATGATGAGTTCGTTTGGTCAGAGGAGTGTCAGGCAGCTTTTGATGAGTTGAAGAAGCAGCTTACGACAGCTCCGATTCTGACATTGCCTTCAGGACCAGGTGGATTCACTATTTATAGTGATGCTTCAGGAAAGGGGCTGGGTTGTGTGTTACAGCAGCACGGGAAGGTGATTGCCTATGCTTCCAGGCAATTGCGTCCCTATAGATGACTTTTTAAACTTATTATCATTTGTGAATATAGCCGCCTATGCAAGATATTGTCTTCTGCCTCATGCCACATAGGATACACAACACATAACAAGACAATAGGGTTTCGTAGCATTAAATGCTGCTGCATGCGTTATCCTACAGAAGAGGGCCACGTGGAGAATGCTGTTGCATGCTTCCTCATGCGTTATTAGCTACACAATTTAATAATACATGTACCCAGAAGACGAGAAAGTTGTGTTGTTGGAAGTTGTTTCCTTAAAATTATGCTTCATCCTAGAATCACTCAAGATTTTTCATGAGCCATCAAAAGAGAGCCACGTGGCGGAGTTACAAGAAAGACGAAAAGGTTGTGTTGTTGCCTTGCTGGAAGTTGTTTCTTCCTGAATAATGCTTTTTGTACCTCCAAATTGCACTTTCAAACTGTCCATCCTTACATGGCAGCTGACGTGATATGTTGATCTGGCAGCTGACGTGGCATTTTTATTTAAAAGTAAAACTTAAAATAAAAATTAACATTAAAGTTAATGTTAATATTAACATTAATATTAATACTAATATTATCGTTAACATTAACAATAATATTAATATTAATATTAATATTAACATTAATAATAACATTAATATTAACATAAATTAATATTAACATTAAATTAACATTGATATTAACGTTAAATTATTATGGAGAAAATTGGGTAGTTAACTTTTTTGATTAAAATTTGCCATGTCATCAGTCATGTCAGATGACACACACTATTGTAAAACATGCCACATCATATGGGAGGGCTATATATTAGAGGGACAATTTGGAGGTACGAATATAGCATTATTCTTTCTTCTTGTATTGTTTCTTGTCCTTCGTTTCTTCTGCTGGTTTCTAACACACTCTATTTTCTTCAATGTCGACGTCACATGGAGAAAGTGATCGTCGTGTGAAAGATTTAGTCGATGAAGAAAGCTTCCTTTCAAGAGGACTGTCAGATGATTTGGATGATGAGCAAAGTTTGGAAGATGTTAACTTAGGAGACAGTAAAGAACAAGATGAAGAAAATAATGGAAGAATGCATCATAACGACGACGACGACATCAACGCAAACAACGAAATGTTATTTCGCATCACCCTTTCTAATGGATTTAAGAAATGCATTATATTTTTACATTTATTTCTCATGTTTATTTTGTTTTATTCTGTTCTTAGGGACGACGGTGAATCTCCATTGGATTTTGATGCAGCAACGATGAAAAAAATATTGCAGTCTGCCAACATTAACAAAGATCCAAAACATCTCTTAGAAAAAGATATTGTTGGCCTACAGTTCAACTCTATTGAAGAAGCAGAAACATTCTACCGGATATATTCAAAAGCATATGGTTTCAGTATTAGAAAGAACGAGGTAAAAAAAATAAATCTGGGACTACCCTACCCACGACCTGGAGCTGGCAGCAGTGATATTTGCTCTGAAGCTGTGGAAGCATTATCTGTATGGTGAGAGGGTAGAAATCTTCACAGATCACAAGAGCTTAAAGTATGTGTTCACTCAGAAGGAGTTGAACATGAGGCAGCGCAGATGGTTGGAGTTGATGAAGGACTTCGACATTGTACTGCAGTATCATCCAGGAAAGGCCAACGTGGTTGCCGATGCCTTGAGTAGGTATCCGACAGCCATGTGTTTGACCATGGATCGGCATTTGCTTACCGACTTGGAGAGCCTTGGGATTGAGGTGATCGTGCTCGGAGTGCAGATGCAGCTATGGGGGATGCAGATTCAATCAGACTTGGTGGAGAGGATCAAGTCGGCACAGTTTGAGGACGTTGCTCTGCGGTGTCTCCGAGAGCAGGTTCGAACAGGATTGCTGGAGGGCGAGTTTTCTCTTGCAGAGGATGGTGCCTTGATGCACGGTTCCAGGTTATGTGTGCCCAGTGGAGATCTCAGGGAGCAGGTTATGCAGGAGGCCCACAGATCTCAGTACTCTATACACCCGGGTGCCAACAAGATGTACCGAGATCTGAAAGAGCATGTTTGGTGGTCAGGGATAAAGCGGGAGGTGGCTCTCTTCGTGGCTAGGTGTTTAGTCTGCCAGCAGGTCAAGGCAGAGAGGTAGAGGCCCGGTGGATTGTTGCAGCCGCTGTCCATTCCCGAGTGGAAATGGGAGCATATCACTATGGACTTCGTATCAGGATTGCCATGCACACCAGGAGGGAAAGACGTAATTTGGGTCATCGTTGACAGGTTGACCAAATCGGCCCATTTTTTGCCATTCAAGGTGGGTGCATCTACAGAGAGGCTGGCGGAGATGTATATGCTGTAGATAGTCAGGATTCACGGGGTTCCAGTCAGTATCATCTCAGATCGGGATAGCCGTTTTACTTCCCATTTCTGGAGGAGTCTGCAGACCAGCTTGGGCACTCAGCTCAAGTTTAGTACTGCATACCACCCCCAGACGGACGGACAGTCAGAGCGGACTATTCAGACCCTTGAGGATATGCTGCGGACGTGCGTCCTAGACTTTAGAGGTTCCTGGGAGGATCATCTTTATTTGGTGGAGTTTGCCTACAACAATAGTTTCCAAGCCAGCATTGAGATGTCACCTTTCGAGGCTCTGTACGGACGTAGGTGCCGTACACCCTTATCATGGGATGATGTGGGTGAGCGAGCTTTACTGGGGCCAGAGATTGTTGTTGATGCGGTCGAGAAGGTAAAGCTCATCAGGGACAGACTTCGCGTGGTGCAGGACAGACATCGACACTGGGCCGATAGCCACCGGAGGCCCTTGGAGTTTGAGGTACAGATTAGAGTAGAATTAGATTTAGGTTTCCTTGTTTATGATTTTTGGTCATGTTTGCTTATTATAATTAATTGAGACCTTGCTTGTGATTAGGTCAGAGACCAGGTTTTCTTGAGGATATCTCCGACTCGTGGTACGATACGTTTTGGTGGAGGCGGAAAGCTTAGCCCGCGCTTCATCGGCCCTTTCGTTATCAGCGGGAGAGTCGGTGACGTTGCATACAGGCTAGACTTGCCGCTTGTACTAGTGGGGATCCATAATATATTTCATGTATCATAGTTGAGACGGTACATGGCTGACCCTAGCCATGTGCTCGATCACTCAGAGATAGAGGTTGGGCCTTCTCTCAGCTATCTAGAGCAGCCAGTGGAGATTCTGGATCGATGGGAGAAGGTTCTGAGGAACTAGGTGATACCCTTGGTGCGCGTCACATGGAGGCATCATTCTCCAGGAGAGTCTACCTGGGAGCGGGAGGATGAGATGCGCGAGCGCTACCCTTATCTTTTTGGACCGTGAGGTATGCTTTCTATCCTTCTCATCAGTTGTATTTCACCTTTCAATTTCGAGGACGAAATTCTTTTAAGGAGGATAGATTTGTCACTTCCATATTTCTAGTGTGAGGGTATTTTTATATTTTTGGGGTAATTTAAATTTATTAGAATTTATTTGAATTTATGGGAATTTTTAGAAATTATTTTGGAATTGTTTGAATAAGGGTTGACTAGGTTGACTTTGACTAGCTTTGACTTTGTGACCTAACCCTAGTTAGATTGGATTTGACTAGATATAAGATCCTAGGTCAAGTTTAGTTAACCGTACCCTAGTCTGGGAAACCAATTAGGAATATTGAGTTTTAATGGAAGGATTTTGACCACAAGTCATGACTTGTGATTTTTAAGTCATTGATTCATGGCTAAGCCCAAAGCCCATTAGTCAAGTGCCCAAACCCTAACCCTAACAATTTTGTCCAGCCAACTTAACCCACCTAGGGATTTCCCCACTATATAATTTCTCCTAAAATCTAGGGCTAGCCTCTTCTTTAGGAATTTATTGCAAGAGAAGAAAGAGGTGAGTCTCCATGTTTAAAAACCCATAGAAAATCTATTTTTGATCCTTTTTCTCCCAGACAAGTTGCATTGGATCCTAATATTACTGTTCTTGCTGCTATTTGAGTTTTATTTCAGTTTGAGGTTGATTTGTTTGGATTAGGACATCAAGAGAAGAGCTATTGATTGGGGTTTTTTCTTGAAAGTTCATCAATAGATAACTTTCTCATTTCTCCATGAAATTTCATTTTGTCTTCATGATTAGGGAGTCCTAGACCTAACCTAACAGTAGGAATAGGAAACCCTAAGTTTTCGTGTCCTTTCGTGTCCAAACAGGACACGTATCAGTGCACTGTCCTAGGTGTTTGATGGAATGCCACTGAGGTATTGTTTGTGTTATTTTCAAAATGTTTTTGAATATAAATTTGCTTTTCAGTGTCGTTTACACGTTTCTTGTGCACTGAGATGAATTCGTGCACGTGTCGTGTTATTTTGGACACGGGGACACGCTCGCGCGCGCTCGGGGCAGCATGCCCTGCTGTTCGGGGGTTGTGCCGGACACGACACGACGAGTTTTGACACGAGATTTTGGGGGAGTCTCGGGGCACCCACTGACACGCCATGTGTCAAATTTTGTGGGCCCACGTGGCGTATCGAGGAAGAAATCCTCGACGTACGGGATTTTGCCTGTGCAGTGTGCATGTGTATTCGAGCACTGATACGCCTCTCGTATCCGACACTGACACGGTTTAGACACTGGACAGCTGGCCTATGAGGTAGCCCTATAGGTGGGCTACCTATGTGGTTGACCACGAGAGTCACTTGTGTCCTGTGTCGTGCACACGACACACGTGCACGTGTGCACGAGACAGTGCACGAGACAGTGCACTGTTATGCAATTTTGGGTTTTAGGCAGTATGGACACGTTTGTGTCCTCTAGTATGGACACAAACTCCTAGTGTGACACCTATACATTGTATGCTTCAATCACCAACCATTAATTTCTCACTTTTAATTGATTTTCTAGATAAATTTCTCATTTCCCATTTTATTCTGAAACCAATGTATCAGTACATATTTCTGTTTTTTTTCAGTTTAGCAAAATGAGTTTTGTCAATCAATTAAACCTATATACACTGTTATTTATATGTAATCAAGACTCTAACATGTACTCCAATAGGTGTTCTATGGATGTATCAAATTTGGGGGGAATGGGTATTGTCTTGGCTTAAATCTGGGAGTGTAATGTATGTTTACTGTCAAGCTAGTTTGGGAACTGTTTAACTAAGTTTCTATGTTTACTGTCAATACAATATTAGTTTCCTACTTCACTGTTTAGGTTCCAGATTTCTTCATGGTTGTAGTTCAATGATTTGCCTATTATTTTTTCACTGTTTTGCTAATTCCAGATTTTTATGTGTGGATAGTTCAGTTTTAAGTCCCAGATTTCCTTGAGTTGTTGGAGTGATGTTGGGACTAAAATTAGATTGTGAAATTGCTCCCTTCCTTCTTTAACATTCACTGATTTTTTTCCAGTAATTATATACACTGTTTTTCTCACACATCACTATTTTCTGAGTTATCTACACACACACCCCACTCCACTCTTTACCAACACACACACACAATTTCATATACACACACAACCACATGCCACCTATTCCAATTCCTGTCACAGGTTGCACACACATGACCATACCTTGTTACACTCTCTACACACAAGCAAGTACACACACATACACATTGTATTGTTCACTCCATCACACACACACAGAGGTAATTGCATACACACATGCTTCACGTTCCTCATTCACCCACTCTCACCTTCACCTATACATTACTCTCTCCCTATATATATATATATATTTCCTAATGTACATATATGCTTTTGGGTATTGAATATATATAATGTAATGTGTATGTAAATAATATAGTTGTGTAATTTGGGTATCTAGTATAGACACCTACATTGGATGTATAGATTATATAAGTATATGTATATGTCTCATATATATACACTTGTGTATTCACAATATATATATAATATATGTATACATGTGTTATGTGTAGGCCTAGATATTGTAAAGGTTGTGTGATGGTTTGACTTGTGTTATATAGGTTGTAAGGACTTGGTATGCTAGCATAGCCAGATTAGCCTAGTTTAGACTGGTTTGGACTAGTTAGGCCTAGTATAGGCTAATGTGGTCTAGTATAGACTAGTTTGACCTAGTCTAGACTTGGTTGACCTAGTTTGACTTCTAAGGTTGACCAGAGTTGACCAAGAGTTGACTTTAGCTTAGATTGACCTAGAATCATGTAGAATGCATAGTAGAACTTTATTTTACCATTTTGGACTTGTTGTGACTTGTGCTGTTCTAAATAGGAGCCAGACATCTCTCCTCGGACAGTACATTTCCTTTGGATATTCAGATAGCAGGCGAGTACATTCTCTGATCATTTCATATTTTGCTTAGAATTATTTCCTGCATTAAATTACTTTACTTGTGCTGTCACGACATTATTACGGATTAGTACTATACGGATCTCTTCATGCGATGTTATCCCCCTCGGGAGCATCGGGTACATTGTGTCATGTGCGTTTCACTTTCATCATGTACTCCTGTGTTTTCGCCATACATGTACACTCTTGTGAACCATGTACTCTCATGTTCACTGAGCCTTCATGTATACTATCATGTGTACCCTTTCAAGGGCCCCATGTGATATCATGTACAATAACATAACCTGCTTAGATCCTTGTGTATTAATTGGGGAAACGGGGGAGTGCTAGTAGTCATGTGAACAATTCTATAGTAGTGTAGATCATGTACAACTCTTTAGTGTAGATCATGTACAAATCTGTCCCGTTCATATGTGCTATCCTGTACTCTGACTCACTAGCTACAGTTAGTTCCTTACTTATAGTAGATATTTCTATTACAGTTCTTTCTCTCTGTTTACATACTTTATTCTTCAGCACCTGTATCTTACTTTACTGCATGATTATATTTTCTAACCTGCTATGAACTGTTGAGATGTACTTTACTCGCTCCTGTCCTGACTGGACCTGTTAAAAATATTACAGAGGACGAGGAGGAGGCTGGTCTGGACACTTACTACGGGACAGCCTTAGATGACACCTGCGAGCTGGACCCTCAGGAGGACCCAGCTCTAGCTGAGGATATCACCCCGATTGCATAGATTAGATTAGTTAGGCTTATTTTACTTTATGCAGTCTTAAGACATGTTTTAGCTAGACTATATTTGGAGTTCAGAGTTGTATATATTCTTTCATTTTGTATCTGAGACCATGTACTTCTGGATATTGCTGAGATTATCTTAGACCACTTTTCATCTATTTATTTTCTTGATTTCTATTTCATATCGTGCTATCTCTTCCTTAGTTGTGATTGAGTTTTACTGTTATGTCACCCCCATTCGGGGAGTATAAACTGTTTAGATATATATTGTTAGATGTATATTGACCTAGGACAGCGTTCTACCGCCGACACTGCGGCGTAGGTTGGACGTACCCACGTCTCGTGCCCTTACTCTAGGGTGCGGGTCGTGACAGAGACAGTTGGCCAGGACACACCCATTTATCAGGTAACACTAGTATACAAGTTGTATAGATCACCTGTAGAGTAGACTAGTGTGACACCCATATTCTGAATACGTATTTTGTCAAACTTGTATGTATTTCAGACCTGTATTTATTTTTTCAGATTTTGGCATGTACTTGTAATTGACTTGACTTGCAGATTTTGGTTCTCGTAATTGGGTTTTACCTAGCTTGGTTTATTTTGTGGAGGAGAATTGGTTTGATTTGGTTTGGTTTGGTTTGGTTTGGTTTAACAAGCATTGGAACACCTTAGCCTATGTTCAACCCTCATTCTACCACAACCTCCACCATTAAATCCCACCTAACTTTTCTCTCTCCTCTTTACTCTTTTATTTATTTTCTCCATCTCCTTCTTCTTCCTTCCTCTACACAACACTCCACCCATAGGCAAGTGCACCTTACCACCACATGAGAACCACTTTTTATTTGTTCATTAGCTAGATTAGGCCATGGTGATCAACATTGTGCTTGACATTTTGTGATTTGGAGTCTCTATTATTCTAGATCTAAGTTTTCTCTAATTTTGGATTTATATGGTTTTGATCTATTTTGGTTATGTTTTGGAGGATTCTGATGCTTCCATGTGGAAGAGAATTCAATTTTACTCAAGTTAGAACCTTGAAAATCTAGATTTGGCTTTGATTTGGCAAAGACATAAAAATTTGAATTCTTGGTGTTCTTGGTGTCCTTCTCGGCCTGGAGTAGCAGACTGCAGCATGCGCTCTTTAGCACAGTGCTGGACTGCGCACCCCCTCTCGGCCTGCGCTCTTTAGCGCAGCACCGACCGCACTGCTTGCCCCTTGGCGAACTGCGCTTAACCCCATACGCCATCTATCCATGCGCAATCTGCTCCTGCGCAGTCTGCTCATGCGTAGTCTACTCATGCGCCACCTATGCCCCTGCACAGCTCACCCCTGCACACTTGACTCCTGCGTACTTGGCCCATGCGCCATCTGTCCCTGCGCCCTGTGCTCCTGCGCACTTGGCCCATGCGCCATCTGCCCCTGCGCCCTGTGCCCCTGCGTACTTGGCACCCTGCGCAGCTGACACCCTGCGCAATCCAACCCCTGACCCCTTACGCAAACCATTGGCTCTTGGAGTTTTGGCTTTATTTCTTTAAGCTTGGCTCTTTTATAGCCCTGTATATTGAACTTGATTTTACTTAATATATTTGGAATGACTATTGTACATGGCATGGTATGACAAGGAACTAGCATAACACGACAGTGACCCGTAGTGGTGCACTTCTGACATGACCAACCTGACATGATAGTGGCCCGTCGTGGCGCACTCCTGACAAGTACCCTGACATGATTTATCTTGATGCTGTTGCGACGGCTAACTTGACTCGTATAATCAACTTGACACCGTGGGTGTTCCTGCTTGCTTGCTTGTGCAATCCACTTGTCTTGTCTTGCATCATGTCTAGGACGTGACTCCCTGGTTCCTACGGTCAGGGATTCATACTGAATATGGATTAGGCTAATGACTAGATCAAACTATAGTTCATGGAGAATTTCCAGTCACAGGCAATCTCGTTATCTGGGCGCTCTTAATTGGACTTGTAGCTTGCCGACGAGTAGAGCACATTTCCAGCGCACCGTCATGCGTTGCACCCTCTAAGTCACCTAAGGGTATATCGTCTCCAGGACGATGTACCCAACCTTACTCTCAACCGCGGAAGGATAACAGGATGGTCTGCAGGGCTTGGGACTGGGAAATTCTCATTGCATCTTGTTAGTAATTAAGGCTTGTGATAACCCTAGTTAGTTAAGTAGTAAGCCGTAGTAATTGCTTGGCCGCTTGTGAATGGATGATGTCTAGCCCTGTCTGAGTCTTGTCTAGTCCCTGTACCCTGGTACTCCTAAACGTGATTGTTTTACTTGCTTTAACAATAATTGGGTAGGGACAAGGAGATATTCAGGCGAAGGGTTACAACTCCGGTCCTTGTTTGGTTTACGGGTTGTAACCTGGCTCCTAGAATGGTTCCACATCCCTAGTCGTTTATTGTCCTGACGTGCTCTTGATTACTTGTACTTTTCTTTTATTTTCTTATGTTCTGATATGCTGGCTTTTGTTCTTATTTCGTGGCCTCCCTTGTGGCACTTGCTCTTTCTGGGGTTTGACCCAGCTGGTTTTGTGTGGCCAGATTTCGGAGCAGCACCCGAGGGTCTACCGAACCTCCAGCCCGATGGTGGCGACTAGAGGGAACCCGGGTTACGAGTGGGTTTTCTATTTTGTTTCGCTCACTCTATTGTAAAGTTATTCTTTTGAGGTGTTTAGCTGACGAACAACTGTTAGCTCGATGCACTTTACTTACTGTCTGCCTACGGGCTGTAAACATGATTGACGAATCCTAGGGTTGATCATATATGACTAAACTCTTGCTAGTCCTCACATTTTGTACGACTAGCTTCATGATCAACTGAATATGTAATATTTGGGACACCTTTTATTGTATATTTGGTGGTCAAACATCTTGTACTTATATTACTTGCTTGAGATTGAGACAATAGGCTTAACCTTAAGAGACCGTTGGCTTGCAGTAAACCCTCATATCTAGAAAGCCGTGACCGTATAACGAGATGGACTTCATTTCAATATACGTAGCTGGCTATGTTCGCCCCCGCTCTCCAATATTCTGGTTCTGGGGCGTGACAACTAGGGTGCATGACCCCTGTGTATTGGTCTTACATTACAATTAAGGAGGCAGATAGCAGAGACATGGTTTCCTGTACCATTAAATACTACCAGTGTAAAGGACAATAGCTGGGTTAGGGAGCAGGACACTTGGGTATGGGTCTAACTGTACAAGTTATGAGGAGATGGTTGAAGAAGTTGGATGTATACAGAGGACTAGAGTGGAGTATCATGTACTCTATAAAACAGGTATAAGCTAACCGTGCATCAGCTGCAGGGCACCTGGAAGTAGGAATAAAAGTGTGTGTCATATTGGAGTAGGTGCACACAAAAACTAAATCAGTAGAAAACTAACCATAGTAGGAATTGGAGGATTCCTTGGTGACAAACCATTTAGGAAGTTAAAGTGTGGGAAATCTGTAATTGTAGGGTGTTCCTACAAGGTAAGCAATAGTCAGAGGAGAGCCTAGGAGATGGGGTGACCAGTTAGGAGTAATATGTGACAGTGAGGTAAACCAGTGCACAAGTGCCTGGTGACAGAACCTGTGTGCAAGAGGATTATTGCTAGAGAAATCCTTATGAACTGATGAACCTGTGAGGACAGGTTCTCAAATAGCAGCAATATGCATGTTAATATGATATGAAAATGTACAATGGTACTGGTTGAATTAGAAACATGCCAGACTAAGTATACAGAATGCATTTGAAAACATGAAACAGAGCTTATGATGGACTTGGTAAGTTACAGGGGTGCCTGGCTTGTAGTTGGCTTGGCCAGGTCTGTAAAAATGGGGAGTGGTTTCCTGATTTGGGTTCCTATAGATAACTGAAGGGGTCACAGTGGTAAGTAGATGTAGTAATATAACTGTAAGGTCTTTGACACTTGATGTAGAGTGGTATTTAAGTAGCAGATGTGACACTTGAAACTCTTGCATCAATATTGAGATACATGTAAGTATTATATATATGAAGAGCAAAAGGTAGACACACATGAGTAGGCACTAAATAAGAACTAAGTAATTTAGGTTACCAAGGAAAACAAGTTAACTTAGGAATGACCTAGAAACCTCATGAATTAAATAGATAAGTTAGTTTGAACTCTTAAACATTGTGTATTGATTCTATGAAATTCATAAACAGGTTATTTGGATCTCCATGCAGGTTGTAATCTGTGACAGCAGCTCAAGACCAAAGGCAAGTATACCTTGCCTTTCTACACAGCTTTATTTACATGCACTATCTTTTTATTATTATACAGTTTTTCTCGTATTATCGACATGTATCTTTCATATCCTGCTTGTATATTTGTATCATTGTATATAGACCATGTTCACAGTTAGCTGTCTTGTTGGATGTATTCATTTGAGCCTTGATTGAGTCGTGTCGTGGGTCGAGAAGTCATAAACTGAGCTGCTATACCTCCTTGTCTTGAAATCTTGAAGCTAACCTGCGAGTCCATATTCGGGACGAGGGTTAGTAGTTATCTGTGTCTTAAGCTAACCTGCGAGTCTACACTAGGGACGAGGTTTAGTAGTATATGGTTCACACCTGCGAGTCCACACTAGGGGCGAGGGTAATGCTAGCCTGCGAGTCCACACTAGGGACGAAGGTTAGTATTATATGGTTCACACCTGCGAGTGCACACTAGGGGAGAGGGTGATGCTAGCCTGTGAATCCCAACTAGGGACGAGAGTTAGTAGTTGATCAAACCTGCTAGTCCACACTAGGGACGAGGATTTGAGTATTCGATTTGGTTATCCGTTGACATCTTGACATGAGTTCTCTCGTCCTCGTTCAGCAGTTCATTTATGTGTAGATAGTGTACAAAATCGTATTTTATCATTGCTTAGTTTTACTCGTTTATTTTGTATTTTTCTCCATGCATAATAAACTGTTAGAAAGGCTCGTTTTTATGTATCTTGCTAGTCCTCTAAGGACCTGATAATCTCTTTAGGTTAGCCGAGTTTGAGTCAGAAACAGTTGAGCAGGTTGAGTCAGCACCAGACCACGGAGCTTTGCAGTTGAGGTTGTCTTGATTAGAAGGTTATATTCAATTAGTGTATTTCATGTACTTTTCTCTTTTTGTCTATTGGTAGTGGATTTGTGTCCACCGGACGTGACATTGATTCTTGATATTTAGTTATATTCATTATTGTCCAGTTTCATGTCTTATTCATTGATCTTGATTATGATTTGATTATTCCGTGGATGAGATATAGATTACCATAGATTCTAGATTGTTGTGACTTGTGTATAGACAGCGTACTACTGCCGACATTGTGGCATAGGCTGGGCTTGGACACGCTTCGTATCCCAAAAGCGGGTACGGATCGTGACAAGTTTTTTTGGTAGCCCATGCAGGTCAATGTTAATCACTTCGGTTACGTCACTGTACCGTCGTGAGCCTGCGAATAGGAATAGACACTTAGGATCTCATCCACATGTCTTGACTCATTATTGGCCTCTAGTCCTTGATTTTATTGAATCCTTGATTTGCATCCTGCTTGAAAATTCCTTCACCGGCTAAAGTGTTTTTCTTCGTTTCAGTTAAGATGGACTCTCAAGATAGGAACAACGCTGCACTGAACATTCCACCGGCTACAGGAGGCTTTTTCATGTACATGACTCCACCGACACATGAAGGCCAGCTCACTCATTCGGGCAATCAGCCACATCTTTCGAGATTCCGTAGAGGCGATATTCCTCCACCTCCGCAGTTTCCTTCGCAGAATCCACCACCAGCACCCGTTCTGCCACCAACATCTGTCCCACCGCCAGGGGTTCCATGTCCAGTACCAGCCATGCACCCAACACCAACGATGTATCCAACATTTGCCATGCACCTACTGCCGATGATATATCCAGCTCCGATGATGTATCCAGCACATGTTCTACCGCTGCCGCCAGCACTAGACAATGTCACACTCCTCAAGATCTTTCAGCTGTAGGCCAACATGTTCTGTGGCACAATGAGAGAGGCTCTTCAGATTAGAGATGCTCCGCGACAACGCCCTGGGACATCCAAGCACTTCATGGACCTCCGGCCTAGGGAATTCTCTACACTAACGAGTGGTTAGAGAACGTTGAACGATACCTGAAGATGGCTCGAGTTCCAGAACATTTGAAGATTGAGTCAGTAGTGGACATCTTTTCGACATCGCACGAACGTGGTACCAAGGCGAACCCCAATTTTCTGCTCCAGACGTGACTTGGGAGGAATTCAAGCGACTATTCAAGAGAAAATTCTATCCATACGTAGCATGAGAGGCGTTGGTGAGTCAGTTCGAGCACCTAAAGTAGGGCAACCACACCGTCGACGAGTACACATCGGAGTTTTCTCGCCTCAGCTGCTTCGCAAAGAACTTGGTCAGCACCCCTGAAGATAAGGCACGACGATTCAGAAAAGGACTATCTCACGAGATTCGTCTAGCCATCGCCACCAGTCGAGCTGCCACTTACGAAAAGATTCTAGAGGTCGTCCAAGCTGTAGAAGAGGAGCTGAGTCACAAGCCGAAGAGGAATCGAGATGCACTCGGAGGAGGCAGCAACCAAGCAGCACCGATAAAATGTCTCAATATTCCAGGAAAGACACCAGCGCAGCAGCATCAGCAGCAACCACAAGCAGATCCACGCTAAGTCCAAGACGTTCCCATCTGTCAGCATTGCTCGAAGAAAGGCCACACTCAAGAAAATATTAGCGGCAGATTAGGGTTGTGTTGGATTTGTGGATCCAACCAACACTTGTCTCGCAATTGTCCGAAGAGGAACGCAAGTGCCCTACTACTATCAACCGCAGAAGGAGGGCGAGCCTTTGCCATGATCACGGAAGATGCAACAACACCGCAAGGAGCAAATGACAGAAATTTTTAGTAGATTATAGCAAAAGCAATATTAATAGGCACTATGTTTGACTTTGACTTACGAGTATTCGTAATAATTTGATAATAGTTTATTCTAGACTTTTCATCATTACAGATCTTGGCTTTATGTAAATTTCGAGGAAAAAATTTGTTTAAGGGGGTAGAGTTGTCAACCCGTTGACCAATTTTATCCTCTCATTTTTTATTATTTATTTTATTATTTGTCACATACATTTGTTATGTCTATTATTGGTTTTATTTGAAATACTAATAGAGGGTTCAAGTGAGTAATAATGGTATTAGCAGGGACCTATATGCAAATAGGTTTATTCAAACTTCTTTTTAAAACCGAAACCATAACCCCCCTGTACTCGAATTCAAATTAAATTCGAGATAGAACTTCACCCAGGATTTTGATAGGAGCAGATCAAATCTCCCTATCTCCTCCTTCTTGATCGTACACTAGTATATATATAAGGGATTTGTGGCCGACCCTCTGTAAAAACCCTAGAAACCAATTTCCCCTGTTGCAAGAAGAGGAAGAGGAGGAGCAGTCCAGCCTTGTTTTCGACCAGGTAAACCTCCACCCTTTGCCCCGATTAGTAATTCTTGAACCTAGATGTTAGTCTATTTTGTCTTCAACTGTAGTATAGGTGTTCGTGTTTTTGTCTAGGAGGTGATAGCAGGTCCTTATTGAATGGTTCTACATGAATGGAGTTATATTGGTATGGTGGTGTATTAGAAATTAGAGGAGTGTATAATGGTGAACCTACCTTTCCTGTCGATAGCAGCATTAAAGGATGCAACCTAGGTGGCCTAAGGTTGAGAGCGAGATGTCATGTCCCCTATATCCATAGGGTACATGGCTTGGAAATAGACATGGGGTTAAACTCTGGAAACCTGAAGTCCACAGGGGTACAATCATATGCAGGGCTAATGCAATATACCTGATGGACACTAGTGTAACAGACCAATGGGACATTGACTTAGGAACTAGTCCTGTGTGAGGAGAATTGTAGTATAGCATAGGCCTATTGGTAGGACCAATGTACCTAGGTCCTAAGGTTGGGGCCATCTATCACCAAGAGGCTTCCACCATATTAGCCTTTCTCTACTTATACAACCCTGTACCTGCACACACATTGTATCAAATATGAAGTAGGTTTTAACTTGACCTGTTACACCATGTAGTGTCTTGGGAGGAAACCTAAACATATGGGAGAATTGATTCCCTAGCACAGGTACTGCTGATACCCTGTGTGTATCAATAAGTCTCACATAGGAAGGGGTGGCATCAGTATCCTGCAGTAGGAGATTCCATAGTACCTTAATCGAAACCTGGGATATGTGGTAACTTAAAGGAGCCTTAGCATCAGAGGGAATGGGGGAAAGACCATGAGACTTGACAGGTATAAATTAGTAACTGTACATTGGTGATAGGGACTTAAACTGCATAACATCAAATGTAGTATCTTTAAGATATATGTTACTGGGTACCTGAGACAGTTGGCCAGGGCACACCCATTTATCAGGTCATACTATTATACAATTTGTATACATCACCTGTAGAGTAGACTAGGGTACAGGACCCTGTGTAATGGTCTTACATTACAATTAAGGAGGCAGGTAGCAGAGACATGGTTTCATATACCATTAAATTCTACCAGTGTAAAGGACAATAGCTGGGCTAGGGAGCAGGACACTTGGGTATGGGTCTAACTGTACAAGTCATGAGGAGATGGTTGAAGGTGTTGGATGTGTACAGAGGACTAGAGTGGAGTATCATGTACTCTACAAAACAGGTATAACCTAACCGTGCATCAGCTGCAGGCTACTTGGAAGTAGGAATAAAAGTGTGTGTCATATTGGAGTAGGTGCACACAAAAACTAAATCAGTAGGAAACTAACCATAGTAGGAATTGGAGGATTCCTTAGTGGCAAACAATTTAGGAAGTTAAAGTGTGTTAAATCTGTAACGGTAGGGTGTTCCTACAAGGTAAGCAATAGTCAGAGGAGAGCCTAGGAGATAGGGTGACCAGTTAGGAGTAATATGTGACAATGAGGTAAACCAGTGCACAAGTGCCTGGTGACATAACCTGTGTGCAAGAGGATAATTGCTAGGGAAATCCTTGTGAACTGATGAACCTGTGAGGACAGGTTCTCAAATAGCAGCAATATACATGTTAACGAGATAAGGAAATGTACAATGGTACTGGTTCAATTAGGAACATGCCAGACTAGGTATATAGAATGCATTTGCACACATAAAACAGAGCTTATGATGGACTTGGTAAGCTACAGGGGTGCCTGGCTTGTAGTTGGCTTGGCCAGGTCTGTAAAAATGGGGAGTGGTTTTTTGATTTGGGTTCCTATAGATAACTGAAGGGGTCACAGTGGTAAGTAGATGTAGTAATATAACTGTAAGGTCTTTGACACTTGATGTAGAGTGGTATTTGAGTAGCAGATGTGACACTTGAAACTCTTGCATCAATATTGAGATACAGGTAAGTATTGTATATATAAAGAGCAAAAGGTAGACACACATGAGTAGGCACTAGATAAGAACTAAGTAATTTAGGTAACCAAGGAAAACAAGTTAACTTAGGAATGACCTAGAAACCTCATGAATTAAATAGATAAGTTAGTTTGTACTCTTAAACATTGTGTATTGATTCTATAAAATTTATAAACAGGTTATTTGGATCTCCATACGGGTTGTAATCTGTGATAGTAGCTCAAGACCAAAGGCAAGTATACCTTGCCTTTCTACAATGCTTTATTTATATGTACTGTCTTTCTATTATTATCCAGTTTTTCTCGTATTATCGACATGTATCTTTCACATCCTACTTGTATATTTGTATCATTGCTATATAGACCGTGTTCACAGTTAGCTATGTCTTATTGGATGTATTCATTTGAGCCTTGATTGAGTCGTGTCGTGGGTCGAGAAGTCATAAACTGAGCTGGTATACCTCCTTGTCTTAAAATCTTGAAGCTAACCTGCGAGTCCACATTAGGGGAGAGGGTTAGTAGTTATCTGTGTCTTAAGCTAACCTATGAGTCCACACTAGGGACGAGGGTTAGTAATATGGGGTTCACACCTGCGAGTCCATACTAGGGACGAGGGTGATGCTAGCCTGCGAGTCCACACTAGGGACGAGGGTTAGTAGTATATGGTTCACACCTGCGAGTCCACACTAGAGGTGAGGGTGATGCTAGCCTGCGAGTCCACACTAGCGACGAGGGTTAGTAGTTGATCAAACCTGCGAGTCCACACTAGGGACGAGGGTTTGAGTATTCGATTTAATTATCTGTTGACATCTTGACATGAGTTCTCTCATCCTCGTTCAGCAGTTCATTTATGTGTAGACAGTGTACAGAATCATGTTTTACCATTGCTTAGTTTTACTCATTTATTATGTATTTTTCTCCATGCATAATAAACTGTTAGAAAGGCTCATTTTTATGTATCTTGCTAGTCCTCTAAGGACCTGATGATCTTTTCAGGTTAGCCGAGTTTGAGTCAGGAGCAGTTAAGCAGGTTGAGTCAGCACCAGACCATGGAGCTTTGTAGTTGAGGTTGCCTTGATTAGCAGGTTGTTAGCCTTGATTAACAGGTTGTTTTCAGTTAGTGTATTTCATGTACTTTTCTCTTTCCGTCTATTGGTAGTGGATTTGTGTCCACCGGACGTGACATTGATTCTTGATATTCAGTTATATTCATTATTGTCCAGTTTCATGTCTTATTCATTGATCTTGATTGTGATTTGATAATTTTGTAGATGAGATATAGATTACCATAGATTCTAGATTGTCGTGACTCGTGTATAGACAGCGTACTACCGCCAATACTGCGGCGTAGGCTGGGCTTGGACACGCTTTGCATCCGAAAAGTGGGTGCGGGTCGTGACAGATAATGCAACGAAATGTCGAAGTCCTTCATCAATTCTACCCATCTCCTCTGCCTCATGTTGAGCTCCTGCTGTGTAAACACATACTTCAAGCTTTTGTGATCTGTGAAGATCTTCACACGCTCTCCGTATAGATAGTGCTTCCACAACTTAAGAGCAAAGATAACTGCCGCCAACTCCAAGTCATGGGTAGGGTAGTTCTTTTTATGCGGACGTAATTGCCTGGATGCATAGGCAATCACCTTTCCATGCTGCTATAAGACACAAACCAGACCATTTCCTGAGGCGTCACTGTAGATAGTGAACCCGCCTGATCCTGATGGTAATATCAGAATCGGGGCTGTCGTTAGTCGCTTCTTCAACTCATCAAAAGCAACCTAACATTCCTCTGACCTTATAATCTATACGTCCTTCCGGGTCAGGCTAGTCAGTGGCTCTACAACCCAGAAGAAATCCTGAATGAACCGCTTATAGTAGCCTGCCAATCCCAGAAAGCTCCCGATCTCCGCAACAGAACTCGGTGCTGTCCATGCCTCAACTGCTCTAAACTACTTCGGGTCAACTGAGATCCCATCTCCGGTCATAATATGACCTAGGAAATCAACTCGATCCAGAAAGAACTCACACTTCGAAAGCTTGCCATAAAGCTGCTCTTTCCTGAGAGTCTCCAAAACTACTCTCAAGTGCTCCTCGTGCTCCTTTGGGGTCTTCGAATACACCAAGATATCATCGATGAACACCACCACGAACTTGTCTAAGTAGTGGTGGAACACCTTGTTCATCAAGTTCATGAACACCGTCAGGGCGTTAGTTAACCAAACGGCATCACCATGAACTCAAACTGGCCATACCGTGTCCTGAATGCTGCCTTCGGAATATCTTTCTTCTTTACCTTCACTTGATGGTAACCTGTCCTCAGATTAATTTTGGAAAATACCTTCTCTCTGCTCAACTGATCGAACAGATCATCGATTCTCGGCAGCAGGTACTTGTTCTTGATCGTGAGGCTGTTGAGAGCCCTATAGTTGATACACATCTGTACCAACCCATCCTTCTTCGGCACAAAGAGTACTGGTGCACCCCATAGTGAAGAACTCGATCGGATGAAGCCTTTATCCTGTAAATCATCCACCTGCGTCTTCAACTCCACTAGCTCGCTTTTGTTCACTCTATAGACGTACTGAGATATCGACTCTGCACCGGGCACCAAATCTATAGAGAACTCTATATCTCTATCCGGAGGTAATCTTGGCAACTCTTCCAAAAATACATCTATGTACTCAGCTATCAACGGATGTGGCATGCTTTGCTCCTCTACTGAAACTCCGCAGAAGACTCCGCTCCTCTGCTCCGCCTCCCGCCTGGTGAACTCAAACTCTGGCTCTCCTGGTACTCTGAAAAGAACTCTACCACCACGACAATCTATACTGGCATGGTGCCTGCTCAACCAATCCATACGGAGTATAATATCGTAGTTCGATAATGGCATTATGGGCAGGCTCACATCCAGTTGTCGACCTCCAAAACTACTCTCTGATCCTTACAAATATCATAGACGAGGATGATACTATCCCCAGTCGTGATCTTGCAAGTCCTAGGCAACGATTCAGAAGAAAGCTGGTGTCTAACAACAAATGATACAGACACAAAACTATGGGAAGCCCCTAAATCAAACAAAGCGAATGCAAGAAAGGAGTCGAGAAGATGTCACGACCCGTACCCATTTTTCGGATGCGAGCTCGTGAGCAAGCCAGCTATGCATCAAGCTGACTCTAGTCTGACTCGAATACGTAAACGCTTTCAAGAGCATGGTAAACTGCCAAATCATGGCAAAAAAATCTATATCTCAAATCCACAATAAATATACGAAACTTGAATGAACACTATGGGTCGTGGTCTGCAGCCCACTATCATATATGTCCGATAAAACTCAAAGAATATAACAAGAGTCTCTAAACTGAATCAATAAGCAGGATATCTCATGATAAGGAATGTAAAGCACAAAAGGATAACAATGTAATATCACTGACAAATACCTGAATCATGTATCACAATTATCTACTATCCCGTTCTGCTAACTCCATGCAATTGCTAAACATGAAGAGATCATCAGGTCCTCAGGGGACATAGCAAGATACATAAAAGTATTCCTATATAGCAGTTTAATCATGCATGAGAGTATAAACATGATATAAACAAGAAACGAGACTTAACATGGCAAGATACTACGACCAAAATTGCTAACAAATGACTAACGACAAGTGCTACTGACAGGTGACTATGAACTGGAATACATGAACAACTACACGTAACTGAATTGTTGGATGAACAAGTGAACAAGAGATCAATGGAATACCAAACCCTCGCCCTGAGTGGACTCGCAGGTTTGAACTAATCACTAACCCTTGTCCCGAGTGTGGACTCTCTGGTTAGTTCAAGACAAGGCACCCTCATCCCGAGTGTGGATTTTCTGGTACAAATAAATAAGTCAACATCCTCATCTCGAGTGTGGACTCACGGATGTAAACAGATCAAGACATTCACCCTCGTCCCATTTGTGGACTCTCTAGTACAAATGGTCAACCTTTGTCCCGAGTGTGGACTCTCTGGTTGAGAAAACGATAACAAGGATTTAACAGTTCAACTACACGTACTCATTCTATGACGCGACTCAAGCACGATACTGGTGAGACAAGGTACAACTCATGTCAAGACACGGGTAAGGACAACTCCAGCATGAACTATAAAGTGAACCAGCCTGGTGTAACTACACTATCTAATCACGAAGCTGATATACAAGCAAGATGATAATCTAGTAAAACATGGAACGCAGGAAACATATAGATAAACTCACATCAACTAGAGAATAAGAAGATAACATATGAAAATAGGAAAACCTATAAGCATGAAAATAAATTATAGAGGGAGTCAAGGTATCTTGCCTGGTAGTAGCACGAAGGAACATCAATATACCGTCAACTAGTAAACCATAAAGTCCAATCTCACATCTGTCTCCAAAAGCTTAAATAGATGTTACCAACGAGTTCAGATTAGTCAAATTAGCTAGAATTTCCTGTCCTTAAGTCCAATTCTGGACACAGGAGCAAAACGGTAATTTTGGGCCAAAACGATGTCCGTCATTGGACCCGCTTTGTACCAAAAAATATGCCAGAGTGAATGGTCCCTAAAGTTGTCAAAGTATATGTCTATGGATTCGTTTGGATGATACGAACCCAATGGTATGCCAATTATGGATTTCGGTGGACCGTGCACAAAATCGTCCGTTGAATCGGATCGTGGGGACCGCAAAACAGCGATCCGATCAACTGTCTCAGAATCGGACCAAACTTAGCATACAGGACCAGAAAAATGATACGGTCATGTTGGCGCAAGTTTTGTCTCGATTTGACGAAGGTGCACAAATTAATTAGAAAATTTGCAAAGAGGCCGATACGGTGAATTTCGACGGATACGTATCAAATTCGTCGCGCACACGCAACTAATTTGAATTCCGTCAAAGTCCACACGTTCGCGAAGCCATTACGCACCTTTCGATGTTTTTGGTTCACGACCACGTCGCCCGAATTGGCGGAACGCACGTTGTATCGAAGGATTTCTTATATTTTCCAAAACAGATTGTCTAGGTTTTTTCCTAATTTCAAACTAATTTAACCATATGAAATAGTCCTTTACAATTAAAAGAAAAAGAAGAATTTTGATCATGGTTATGTCATCTACAAATATGTTTAATTAGATTTTAAGAATCCTCTATGGTTTGACCTAAATCTGCCTTCCTAAGTAAGTCCCTAACATAGTATTTTGTTTCGATTCGAAACAGATTTTGCCAATATTGAAGTCGATTTTTAACTCGATTCCAATTCGATTTAAGTTGAAACTATCATACAGGGATGAAGGGTATAGGTTAGGTTTATACCCGTGAAAACGGTACGAAGAATAGTTGAGCGTACGCGAAGAAATCCTATTGTGAAGTCGGGCTAGTGGCTGTCACGCGCGGTTGTGTCCTGTCTTTTCTGTCTCTGTTCGCGCGTACAGTTTTCACTGTGGTCGGCTGACGAAGCTTCGACGGTGGCGCGCAGTGGTCGTGGCGGCATGCCAGGCATCGGGGAGGGGTGGCGAGGTCGTGGTGTGGCTCAGCGAGATTAGGTTAGGGTTTTTCGATCCAAACTCTTCTCTCCCTCTCTCTCGTATAAATATTTTAAGGGATCGGCTGCTGTGGCGGGGGAGGGGGGGGCGGTGGGGGTGGTTCAGTTTCTGTTTGGCTCGGGCTCGAGCTCGAGCTAGGCTTGGGCTTGCGGGTTTTGGGTTCTTTTATTTTATTTTATTTTTTATTTTTTCTGTTTATATATATATATATATATATATATATATATATATATATATATATATATATATATATATATATATATATACATACATACACACATACATTTATATATACATATATATAATGATATATTCATATATATAATGATATATACATATACATCATAAATCACAACATAAGCAATAAACTATTACAAGCATAATCCATAATTGCGATATTGATTTCTTAATTTATGTACGAATATATATATATATATATATATATAATACAATTAGATAGCTATACTTATATATATATATTTATATAAATCCTAATTTTGTATATCAGGAATATGCTTATATATATGCACAAATATATATATATATATTTTTATGCACAAATATATATATATATATATATATATATATATATATATATATATATATATAGCCTACATAAATCCCACATCCAAAATATATGATAAGGAAATATTCATTATATATTCAATTAAAACATTAATTCTTTATGGCAAGCATATATAATATAACTGTATTTTGTAAAAGGCCTACTAGGTCTCTAAACAATTTAAAAAAGGCTAATCTGTACATCCACATGGACATCCTTAGACGCTCTACCCCTCTACATGCGCTTGGGCTTGGTTCGGATTCAGTCCGGGCTAGTTTGCTACAACCTGGTCTTCTATACGTCAATAAATTAATTAGTTAATAATTAAAACATCTATAAAGGTTAAGTCATAACTTGGCCTGACTTTTCTAGTTGGGACATCACTATGGCTCGGCTTTCCCTACCAGAGCCAAACAATAGTCAAGGCACACAACTACACTATCCGTGCCATGATTCTTCGTCACCTTGTACTCCAATTTCTAACTATGACTAAAGTCATCTACCGTAATAATAATTAATTATTTATAAGAAAATCTAATAATCACCATTTAAATCAAATGAATAATAAAATATTTCAGAATTTCTGGGAAGGGGAGCTACAGAAGAACAAAACCTGCTATCAGATCTCTGACTGCCTCTGCATCTTCGGCTGACATGGCGAAGGCTCGTCCCTGCTGACCTCCTCTGGTCTGCTGCTGGTGCTGGATAAACTTCTGTTGCTGGGTCTGCAATGGTTCCTTTTGCTGTCCTGCCGGAGCCTTGGCTCCTTCTCCCTGAGCTGTACGTCCTAAAGACATGGGACAGTCCCTCAGCCGCTGAACTACAAAGTAGGCACTTGTCTAGCCTCTTCCTATACTTGTTCCACACTTGTCCTGGCTTATTGCAGTATCACGACCCGCACCCAGTGTAGGGGCACGAGAAGTGGATACGTCCAGCCTACGTCGCAGTGTCGGCGGTAGAACGCTGTCCTAGGTCACATACATCTAATAATTATAAGGTACCTATATAATATATAAGCTCCGAACGGAGGACAATATAGAAATGTACAACTCAATCACAGCTAAGGTAGAAATACGATAAGAATGATAGATATGAAAGTCGCCAAATGAAATACAACAGGAGAAGAATTCTAAGTGTCTAAGATAACATCTCCACAACATCTAGAATAACAATATCCCAAATAAGTACATAATGTATCCAAAATAAGACAAGACAATAAAGTAAGATAACCAGTCTAGCTAACTAGCCTAGCCTTGTTAGCAATCACCCGAATAAAACTCGTATTATACGCGAATTTTTCTGTATCTTTCATAAACGTATAATACTTGCGTACTTTTGACAGATCCAAATCAGTACATAAAATTTAAGCATGCGAAGTTTTAAACGTGTTCTGGATAAATTATTGAAAAATTTGGCACAAAAAGTGCTAAAAACCTATTTAATTAATCAAATTTGACAACATATTTAAGAATATGAAGTTTCTAATCTCAATATTTCTATTTTTCAAATATTTGACCGAATTTTTGAACGTATTCTATTTGCACTGAGCCGATTTATACTCGTACTTTTGCCGTCCCGAATTTTTTTCGTTTGCCGAATTGCTAACAAGGGCCTAGATTACTAGGGTAATGTCCTCTGCAAGGACTGGGTCCTCTTGGGAATGCAGCTAGCAGGTGTCATCTTAGCCTGCTCCGTAGTACGTAGGACAAAACTTCTCAATGTCATCTGTAATATTTTAACAGGTCCAGTTAGGACAGGAACGAGCATAATACATATCACGCAGTTCATAATATGACAGAAAATGTAAGCATGCTATAGAGTAAGATACATGAAATGCTGAAGAATATATATATAAAATAAAAGAGATGACTGTAAGGAAATATCTACTATAAGTAATGAACTAACAGTGGCTAGTGATGTAGAGTATAAAATAGACATGTGAACGGCTAAAATTTGCACATGATTATACTAAGAGTTTGCACATGATTACACTACTTTGGAATTGTTCACATGACCATTTATACTCCCCCGTACCCCAATAAATACACAAGGATCTATATAAGTTATGTTATTGAACATGATTTTACATGGGGGCCCATAAATGGGTGCACATGAAGTATACATGTGGGGCTCTGTGAACAGGAGAGTACATAAATCACAAGAGTGCACATGAATGGTGAAAGCACATGAATACATAATTACGTGAAAAGCATATGACATGACGTATCCAGATGCTCCCGAGGGGGATAACATCTCATGAAGGGATCCATATAGTACCAATCCGTGTTAACAATGTGACAGCATCAAGTAAAGTAATCTAGAGCATAAATATAAATACTATCAAGTATGAAACGGTCAGAGAATGTACTTGCCTGATATCCTGAGTATCCGATGAGTATAGATGTCCAGACAGAGTAGATGAGTCCTATTTAGTGCAACACAGGTCACAACATATCCATAATGGTAATATTAAACTTTACAATGCATTCTCTATGAATTCTAGGTCATTCTAGACTAAAGTCAACTCTTGGTCAACTCTAGTTAACTATACTAGACAAACTAGGTCAACCAAGCTATATTAGGTCCAAGCCTAGTCCAACAAGTCTCACTAAGCCTAACCAAGCCTAGGCTAGCACTCAAACACAATCAAAGGACAAAACAAGTTATCACACACATAATACAACTATATATATATATATATATATATATATATATATATATATATATATATATATATATATATAGGCATTCATATAGGCTAGTGCCTAATACACAAGCAAGGCACAAACATGGTATATATATATAAATAAGGGTGCGTGTCACAAATTGTAGTGGATATTGATATGGGGTGTGTGTGTGGACAGTTGCATGGTGTGTGTGTACAGGTTATGAGTGTATCAGTGAGTTATATGTGTGTGTGTATTGGGGTTACATACAAGGGGTTAAGGAAAGATGGTGTCAAGGGGTGTATGTGTGTGTATTGTAAGTTATAGAGTGTGTGTGTGTGTGTGTGTGTTTGTGAACAGGTTATAGAGTAATATGAAGTATGTGTGAGTGGTGGTTGGCATACATGTGTAGTGTGAAATCAGGTTTACAACATAGGCTAGCAGTGGATAATTTCTCAGGTTTTCATGTGTATTCAGTCAGTCCTATACAACTCAGTTACCATTTAGAAAACCCATCTCAGTTTATACACATTCAATTTAAACTCAGTTTTTAATATATATAACATCCAACATAAATCCCAAATCTATTTCGAACACAAAGGCAGTTTCAAGTATTAGTAAAACTCATATCCCTTTTGAAATCAACCCAAATTCTAACTAAAAACTCTAAATACAAACCAAATCATGAATCATTATGTACCCAGCTATGATAACATATCTGAACTTAACATTGAATCATAAATTTCGAATCACAAACTCAGTTATCAGAAAGAAACTTGATTCTCAGGTTCAGACCAATCCCAAGAAACCAAATCCAAACGAAAACCAAATAAAACTCAAACTAATGTGTGCACAGGTGCTAGGCACATGTGTTTGTGTGTCAGAGGTGGTTTCGTGTCCACACAAGTGGACACGAAGTGTCCAGAACAATTTAAACATGCACAGATACAAACTGTACAGCACAACGTCGTACGGCGAGGACACGGGTTCGTGCACACGACACATGACATGTGACACCTCGTGCTCATGTCCACGTGTTCACCAGGGGTAGGGCTAGAGGGTCGACACCCTGATTTGGGTCCAAAACGTGTCTGTGTTTGACACGACTCACGTATCAGTCGAAGGAAATCGATTGAACAATGTAAGTACAAAACACGTGCGTGCGTGAGAACGTGTCTGATACGATACGTGGCCATGCGTGGCTTGGGGGATGACCTGTCAGTCACTACCCCGACCCACTAGCCTAGTGTCAGGCCACCACGTGGCGTGTCATGTCCAGAATCAGTGTCGGGTAGCAGGGCACAGCTCGTATGGTCTATACGACGTGTCCAACACCTCATTCGACACGACACAAAGTCGAAGATCGACTCAGTCATGCCCGAAATCCAAGAGCACATGTAGCTCTACACGTTTGTTCAAAAAGATTTCAAAAATAACAATAAAATCGCCATTGAGGCATTTCATCAAACACCTATAAGCCTACACTGATACGTGTCAGATACGGATACCAAATCAACACGAATTTTCAACTTTTTCTACAGCTAGGGGACACCTAGATGGATGAATCTATGAAAGAAATCAGGATTTTAAGGTAATTTGAAGAGATTATCTATAGAGAGCCAATCTCCAAGAAAAAGTCCCAAATAGTGAAGTCTCCTTCCTCAAGCAATGTCCTAATGAGCTTCCCTCCTTGCAAGCTAGCCTCCTTCAACTTCTACTCCAGATTTAGAATCAAATGCAAAAGATTGGGATTAATTTGGTGGAGGAATGATGAAAGGGTGAAGAAATTAGGATTTCCTAAAGGAGGATTTCTAAAAAAGGCAAGTGGTCATGAAGAGATATTATATAGGCTTAAATTAGGTCATATTTGGGTTGTGGTGGCTAGCCATGTAGGGGATTAAGGTTAGGGTTTCATGTGAATGGGATTTAGGCCAAGATCATTAGCTAGATAGCTCAACCCCTTAGCCATAAGTCCAAATACAAAACTCTCCTAATCCTCTCATGAACCCTGGCCACACTCAAGTCAACTAAGACCAACTTAAGTTATATTAGGGTCCCCCACCATGCTAACTAAGTCACCAAAGTCAAAGTCAAACTCTAGGGTAGTCTCTAAAGTCACAACTAGCAAAAGTCAAAAATGACAACACCAATGCAATAAATAATAAAAAATTCACAAAAACCAAAATGACCAAAATATCTTTAAACTAAAATGTGGTAGCGACAAATCTACCCTCCTTAAAAGAATTTCATCCTCGAAATTGAAAGGCAAAATTGAACTGATGAGAATGATAGACAATCATACCTCAAGGTCCAAAAAGATATGGGTATCGCTCGCACATCTCATCCTCCCGCTCCCAGGTAGACTCTCCTGAAGAATGGTGCTTCCATGCGACGCGAACCAAGGGTATCACTTGGTTTCTCAGAACCTTCTCTCGTCGATCCAGAATCTCCACAGGCTGCTCTGGATAGCTAAGAGTAGGTCCCACCTCAATCTCTGAGTGATCGAGTATATGGCTAGGATCTGCCACATACCATCTCAGCTGTGACACGTGGAATATGTTATAGACTCTCACTAGTGTAGGAGGGGGGAGGGGCCACTGCACTGTTAGGGTTATATACTAAAAGCATCACTTTTGTAGTAACCTTACTTCCTTAAATTTTGAATGAGAATCATATGGGCAAATATTTGCATATTGTATTTGTTGCAAGTGTTAATACAAATGTCTGATATTCTATATTATAGATAATATGGTGTGTGGTGTCACACAGAAGATCATATTATCAGTTTCCTGACCACTTGAGGTTGTTCTCTTTGTACTGACTACATAAGAGAACAAACACCTCTGTTATTATGGATGCTTGTGCTTATAATCCGGATATAATAACGGACATGTATATGCAGTGTGCATTACTTTGACTCATAAAAGAGTAAGATTCATTATGGATCAACAACCTCTATGAATTGGGTAATAATATTGTATATATGATGGGCTGTTGATTATAAATGGAATCCATGTCCCGATATATCGGGTTGATGATGTTCTCTTAAGGAGCTCATAAGGATTGTCATGTAAACCCTGCAGGTGGATTATATCCGACATGACAAATAAAGTTGAGTGGTACTACTTAAGGATAAAAGATGTCGAATCAATATAGTTGTCAGTAACTTAATTTGATCGACGGACATACGATATCTTAACATGGGAAGCTAAACAAGCATATAATAAAAGGAGCCCACAAACATAATTTGGGATTAGGGAGGTAGTACAACAATAGCTTATTAGTAGACCGAGCTATTGTTAATGGGCCTGGATTTTGTGTTCAGGCTGAACACGGGATATCCAGATCTGTTAGGAGGCCTAACCCTAATTTCTCTTCATGGTCCCTGTCGTAGCCTATATATATCCTCTATTCTCTGGCCGCCAGATTACTGATCAAAAATCTAAAATTTTCTCTAAATTCATGATTCACGTAAGGAGAGAAAGAGAGGGCTGCCAAGGAGACGAAAAGGTTGGGAGATCGTCGCCCACACGACGTCCAACTCGAGGAAGAAATACGTGCAGAAGATCTTGGGGTCGTCTACTCGAGATTGCCAGGAATACTTCTCTCTTTTTTGCCGTAGGTATAATTCGTGAACCCTAGTTTCCGCCTATGAAGGGTTAGAACACGTATTAGATCTGTTTAAATTTCTATCGATCAATACGCACATCAAAGAAAGGGTCCTGGGAATCTCCAGTTCCAACAATTGGTATCAAAGCCACTTTGGATCTACGTATTGATTGATACGTCCATGTTGTCCAATAAAACCTGCGCTGTGTAATAGTCGGTAGATGTAGATCTGTTCTAACTCGGTTTTGCAGGCATCTTAGATCCAACTATTATGGTCCAATGCATATTTTTTGATTGTATTGTTTAAACCACGGACATGTCGTGGATGTTGTTGTTGCTGTGGATGTAATTAAAATCACGAGGGTTGATCGTGCTTATTATTTTAATTTTTCAATCTAGATTATGTGTGAACTCCTTCGGGAGGCATAGGATTGATGTAATTTTAATTATTTTTGATCAATCGTGATGGCGGTGGTGGCTGTTTCTGACGCCGGACGAGATGCTGGTTTTAAGTAGTCCAGAGGCAGACAGATAATTTTCGATGAAGGAATCGACATCCAGATTTTGGATTCGGATAGTTGAGGACGGAACAGCAAAGATGACCATAATAGTTGGATATTTTCTCTTATTTTTGTCATTTTGCTTTTTCTGATTATGCATGTTTATTATTGTGTGGTTGTTTTTTTGGAAAAACCAAGCCAACATTAATAATGGACAACATGGACATAATATCAACTAGTAGAAAAACCCTCATTGTTAAATAACTAAGTGGGAGAGGATTTTTATTTAGTATAAATCCTATGGTCTCCATTACTGGTTTGCAGGTGATGTAATTATACATGCGTGTTGGCTTTAGTGCTTTCCTCCATATCGGATGAGTATAATTATGGATCACCAGTACAAACTTCCTTAGGGATAATTGTAGAAAGTTACCTACTATGTGTTCACTTCTCCATCTGAAGGAACTCATTATAAGGTAATGGACTTAGTATTAAGTAATGGTATACACTTAGATACAAATAATGGTATCCTCCCCATCGAAGTCACTGCTATTATTTGTATGACCAGAGCAAGACCAGCATATTATTTTATTTGTCATAAAGTTATATTGACATGATAGTAAAATTAATAAGAAAAATCTACTTGAACAAAGTTGAATTTGTATACGTCCACACTATCGT
Organism: Iris pallida; assembly: GCA_029216955.1. Taxonomy (NCBI): domain Eukaryota; kingdom Viridiplantae; phylum Streptophyta; class Magnoliopsida; order Asparagales; family Iridaceae; genus Iris; species Iris pallida. The sequence continues at coordinate 1,293,873 of JANAVB010032420.1, forward strand.
GGCATGCTAAATTCATGATGTTCAAGATGTTGGTGAATTTCTAATTATTGTTTTGAGGGAATCAATATTTAGTTAATTCAAAAAGTTTTTTTTGCCCTATATAATTTTATTTATGTGATTCTCAGGATTTCAAAAATGGGTTCTTTCAGTCCACTTATGGTGATTCTTAAAGAAAACAAACTTACTGGACCTAATTATATTGACTGGAAACGTAATTTGGACATTGTTCTGACTGCTGAGGAGTACAAATATGTACTTGTTGAGGAATGACCACCTAAGCCTGATGCTAACTCTGATGAGGAGGTCAAAGAGGCTTATAAGAAGTAGAAAAAGGCAGATGAGATGGCGTGGTGTTACATTCTGGCATCTATGTCAAATGTACTGCAACATCAGCATCAGGCCATGGCCACAGCTTATGACATGATGTATAACCTCAAGGAACTCTTCGGACATCAGAGTAGAGCAGCTAGGCAGTTTGCTATGAAATATTTGATGAATACAAAAATGGCTGAGGGTACACCAGTAAGGGATCATATTCTCAAGATGATGGGTCATCTGAATGAGATGGAGATCCTTGGAGCTGAAATCGATGGAGAATCCCAGGTCGATATCATTCTCGGAACTCTGCCTAAAAGTTTTGATAATTTCTGCCTTATTTACAACATGAACAAAAGGTTGTATAGTTTGGCAGAACTTGCAAAAGAGCTACAGGATGCTGAATCTCTTTTTAGGCAGAGTGGTCATGTTTTTGTTTCTGAAAAGGCTTCTACTTCTAAGCCAAAAGGCGGTAAGAAGAAGAATAACATTCAGAAATAGGCAAACTCATCAAAGAAGGGCATGGGACCTCAAGGTGCGGTGAAAAAGCCGAAAGGCAAATGTTTCAAGTGCAAAGGGTCAGGACATTGGAAGACTGATTGTCCACTTCTCAAACAAGCACTACAAGAAAAAACCATTTTTACAATGTTTCATCCACAACACATCTTGAAAACGTTGTAAAAGGGGGGTCTTCTACAATCTTCAGTGTAAAAACATTGTAAAATACCTACGCAAACAACGTTTAATATTCAAACGTTAATATTTTTGCAATGGTCCTTCACAAAAGTTGTGTATTAGTATCTTCAACAACGTTTTATTAACAATGTAAAATTTATTAATTTTGACAATGTTTATTTGTTGTTGTCAAAGTTATTAGTTTTAACAATGTTTTCAAAACATTGTAAACATATCATATTCAACAACATTTATCAACTGTTGTAAGTTTTGTATCTTTCACAATGTTTATTTGATGTTGTAAATGTAATTTTATTTTACCATTTTATATAAACATTGTGTTTGTATTTGTCACTAAAATATTGTAAAAGGGTTATATTCAACAACATTTTTTTTAAATTTTATAAAAGATGCGTATTTCACAATATTTATACATTGTTGTAAATTATCTATATTTTGCCACCATAAATAAGCGTCGTGAATGTATCTATATTTTAAATTTTTTAAATTGCATATCCATGTATTTGGTCAAAAAAGAGATACATCTCATTCATCATAAGTTGTACGTTTCTTACATGTGTCGGTGTGGCGATGGGGTGTGTGTGTTGAATTTCTCTCCAATTTTTTAATTCCCCCACCCCCCCAAAAAAAAAGAATTTTTTTCATTCCCCCAAATAAGAAAGTTGTGGATTTTTTTTCTTCCAATTATGATTGCCTAACTTTGATTATGAAAATTAATCATCAAATTTAATGAGGACATTTAGGTAATCATGTATATATTTTATTTTATGGGAAATATAATAAGTTCTTTTGGTTTCTTTTGCTCTTTCCAAGTAAAAAAGAAAGTTAATTTAAAAATGATTAAAATACGTGCGACACACGTATATATGAAAATTAAAAAATTAAAAAATTTAAAAATTAAAAAATTAAAAAATGAAAAAAATTTAAAAAATTAAAAATTTTAAAAATTAAAAAAAATACACAGACAAGGGTAGGTTTCTATGATTTGAACTTGTGATCCTACAAGAACAAGCAGCAAAGATGTAGTGCTCAGATATTGTTCTAGAGAGACCTACTAGATCTACCACAGTTAGGTTCACATGAATCTAACCCTAAACCCTCTTTTCTCTGCTCAATGTTGCATCAATATCTAGAGACCAACCTATCATCTCCTCTCCTCAATGTTGTGTCGCTTAGTCCTCTCTCTCTCTCTCTCTCTCTCTCTCTCTCTCTCTCTCTCTCTTCGACATGTCATCATGGCCAGAAAGTGCAGGGAGCAGTCGAGCAAGTATAGGAGAAATAAGCTTAGCCAGATTGAGCATAGGATGATGGAGGTGTCCGAGAGGTTCATCATAATATTTTTGTATATCCATGTGCACTCCACTCCACAAATTTATTTTAATCGATGTACGTCATATTTCAGTTGTCAAAGCATAGCTTAAGTTGGATTTTTTTTATTTGTTTGTAAATTGGGAAACGAGCTTACAAAGTCTACCAGAACGACATCAAATTCCACTACAGCATATGCGAGATAAGTCTTCAGCTCGGCTGTACGGCTTTCTACAACATTATAGCAAGAGTAATGGACCCTTGCACCAGTGAGCTCCTAGGCCAGGGTCAACTAGGGGACCTCTGAAAACACAAGTGTAGGCAACTCTAGAGGGGGGTGAATAGAGTTTGTGTCAATAATCACCAAATAAAATTAACTATATATCACAATCACAAAACAACTATCAAGATAGTAAATAAATCAGAGAGAAATGCGAAAGTAAATAAAGATATGAAGAGCATACGCAAACACAGCAGTTTTAACCTGGTTTCCCTCGTGGAGGACTAGTCCAGGCCTGAGAACTCTAGCTCAGGATTCAATCTACTATTTGTGAAATAGTAGTACAACCACGTGCCTTTACTCAGAAGAGCACGCCAACTTCTTACAGATTCGCAGGTGGCAAAACTTGGAATTGTCCAAGTGACTTCTCTTTCACTCTTGCACACAACTTCTAGCTGATATCGCACTGAGCACCTTGGACTAAGGAGAGTTATGGCTTAGGAGATATGGAAGAATTAGGCTTGGAGTAGTAGAGCTTAGAAAGCTTGAATATTTGAAGGTAAGAGATGATTTGAAATGAAAGAATTCAAGCTCTATTTATACTACTCTGGGGAGGCAGAATTCGGCCAGAATTCTGCCCCAAGAATTCAAATTTTTGAACGTTGGACAGCTTGTAGCAAGCAGGCCCTAAAAATCAGGATGCTGGAAATCAGAGGACAGAGTTCGGCCCGAACTCTGTGTGGAGGCAGAGTTCGGCCCGAACTCTGTCTCCAGAAGACAGAATTGGTCCATTAGGCTTTTGGGCTTTGTGGAGCTTGGGCTTGGTTCAGGAATTGGTCTGTTTGTATGGTAGAGCTTGGAGAGATATGTCTAGGGGTTGAGATGACACAGTGTGACTCAACGTACACATTCTCCTAGACTCAATAAATTGAAGATTACAGACTTGAAACAAATAGGAAGACCAAGAGCCCTTTGATGACGCCTTTGTTCTGATGTTTGAGCAATCCTGAAGACGTCTTTTTTCTTGATAGCGGTCGTCCAAAAATAAACAGCGGAACCCCCGATGCGAGGCCCCGGATAGGTCGCTAGGCGGTTCCAAGAAATCTTTTTGTATGTCGCCGTCTTTGGTCCATCATTAATTCTTCATTGCCTATGTCCTGTTTTGATCATGTTAGATCATGCTTACTACATGTCTACAAATACATGTTAGGCCAGTAAAATATGTCGTAGTACGAAACAAGCATAGCAATATGTCCTGCTTTGATCATGTGAGATCATGCTTACTACATGTCTACAAATACATGTTAGGCCAGCAAAATATGTTGCAGTACGAAACAAGCATAGCAATATGATATAGGACAATTAGGACAATGCTAAGTTTAAGTAGCAACAAGATAGTGAGTATATGAATATTAGTGACATTATGATGTTAAACTTAACTGATTAGCCATAGTCAAAAACACTATGCAATCATTGGGCCAACAATCTCTCCCTTTTTGATTATGGCAAATCGTTTAAGTTTAAGACAAATATGATAGATGTATGTATCACTAATAAACACATATTACGAGAAGATTGTGTGCTAACTTAAACTTATTTCTCCCCCTTTGACATGATCAAAAAATAAGCTCCCCCGTAATAAGAGATAAAATGAACTTAAGCATAAGTGAAGGAGGAAGGCATAGACAATCATGATCAAGATATACTAAATGAGGAACAATGGAAGAAGTGTGTAAAGACAAGTATAGAAACTTCATACCAAAATGTAGAGTGCCAAATAGAAAATAGCTTGTCAAAACACAAATAGTTGGTAAAACTAAAATAATTTGAAAATAATCAATAGATAGTTTACCAACATAAAATCCAAGAGAGACATCCAAAAACATAGTATGATATGAAATAATGCTCTAGTTTTGGGAGAGAAAAAAAAAGTTCAGTCAAAAATCATAGGGATTAGATAATTGTAAAATATAGATATCAAAGAAAGATACCAATGAGACTATAGATATGAAAGAAGAAAGATACCAATGAAACTATAGATATCAATTGAAATATATAAACTTGAAACATTGATCAATGAAACTATGATAGTCACAATTGTCCACAGATAAATAGTGAAACAAAATTAAAGAATGATCAATAAAAAAAAATGATCTCATTATTTGCAAATCTATTTGCTTATCCAAAATTCATGCATTTGAAATCAATTACCTTATCATGCTATATGAATACCTTTGAGATAAACATGAAGGTAAAGGAGAAAAATGTTTAAGAAAGAGAAATTCAGTCGACTTGAATGCTCCCTCTCAAACTATGACCAATATAGATAAAATCATGAATTTTGGGTAAGTCCTCAACAAGGAAAGCCAAATTAATTAAACATACAAAGAGAGCCAAATCATAGAAAGCCATATCAAAGAAAGCACAATAGTCATCAAGATAAAATACAAAAGTAAATATTAACGAGATGACTCATATCAAAGAAATATGATGAAAACAGTTGCATAAACTCTCATAAACCTTTCACAAAATAACAGTATCATAACCTCAATCGCTAAGATATAAATAATGATAAAAATATAGGTCAATGATGAACAAGGTATACGACATATTAAAGGGTATAAATGAATTGAACCAATTTATTTTCTCCCCCTTAAAATATGCGTATCTAGTTCCAAAGCACTTATAGCAAAAAAAAAATGATAATTTCAAGATCTAGGGGTAAATCAACTATTGATTTCTTCCCCTTGCTCAATGCATATAAGGCTATAAAGACGTCATAAAATAAATAATGTCATCTTTAGAAGAGATATCCAATAAATAGTCACTAAAGATGAACGATCAAAATAATATCTTAATTAAGCACATTTAATCAAAAGATGACATACATTAGCCTATATAGAAGAATCTCATATTTAAATATGATAGATCAATGCATGTTACCTTTTGAGAAAAAGATCATCATGAAAAGAAATAAGGTCCAAAAAAATCATGATGAGAATCACAATATAGCTCAAAAGATAAAAATAAAACTAAAGAAAAATGTCATCATGAATAAAGTCAATTAAATCAATCATGATGAAAGTCAAAATATAGCTCAAAAATAAAAAATAAAACTCAAATATCATGTCCATGATCATCTAATTAAGAAATGATCAACCAATTTATTGCTTTGCATGGACTATGTATGTTTTACCACATATGTGCCCATTAGCGGGTAATAACCCAATCTTGCTAATACTAAATAAGAAACCAATGAAGTTCAAATAGCAAAGAGCGTATGTGATAATCCAGCAAAATATGTTGCAGTACGAAACAAGCATAGCAATATGATATAGGACAATTAGGACAATGCTAAGTTTAAGTAGCAACAAGATAGTGAGTATATGAATATTAGTGACATTATGATGTTAAACTTAACTGATTAGCCATAGACAAAAATACTATGCAATCATTGGGCCAACAACCTCTTGGACTAGGGTCATCAATTTTCTATCTGGTATGTACCATTATAATTTTTTCTTCTCTTTTTTCTCTTATTAACTTTCGATTTTTTATTTCCTATCTGGTATGAAACCGAATCGATCGAAAATAAAACTTTTTTAATTCGGTTTGGTTTTATTCTATTTTCAAAAAGAATAGTCCAACGTACGGTTCTTAAAGCTACAATTTTAGGTTTATTTGACGATTTTTTTAGGGGCACCCCCACAATTACTAAGGGGCAGCCCTAAACCCTAGAAAATTCTCCTCCACTACTCTAATCCTAATTCCTCGACCAAATTTCTTTGAAGAACACTTCCACATTCGACGAGATGGCACGCAAGTCGAAGAAATCGGATTCTCGGTACGTTCTTCCCTAATTTTTTTATAATTTTCTACATTTTATTCGAAACCCTAGAATAGTTTTAATTGTCTAAAAACTTTTGATAATTTAGGTTTAGAATGTCTTTAGGGTTTATGAATGCCATTTTCGAACACAACAAAGCCATAATTTCTCTTAAAACCCTAACCCTAGAAAACGACAAACTAGTGAGTCGTTTGTCAGTTGGCCGAGTACAGTAGGACTGCCAAGCATGTGGCAGTCCTCATGTAAACAAGGACTGCCACAGGCCTGGTAGTCCTCTTTCAATAAAGGACTGCCAGGACTGTGGCAGTCCTTGTTTACATGAGGACTGCCACATGCTTGGCAGTCCTACTGTACTCAGTTCTGGGGGTGGGGGATAGGGGGTAAGAGTTCTATTTTAGTTTGCATTAGTTATTAATTGTACGGTCGCACAATCCAATGTTCTATAGGGGTAACAGTCCTCCCGACGCACCAAAAAGAATACGCCCCACCGCGTCAAAGCGGAAGGAACGCGCGGAACGTCCTCTTGAGCGTCCGATTACAATTTCCGAACCGGAGCGGCAAGGTCGGGCCGGGACACGGAGATCCCCACCGGTTGCACAAGCTCGGTCGAAGCAACGAGCTCGTACTCCTTCTCCTTCTTCCAGTGATAACGACGACATGCCAATTAGCCAACTCTTGCCACCCCGTCAAGCTGGTTCTGCTCCATCTGAGGAGGCCGGTCCTTCTGAGCCGCCTGTCCGCCCGCCAGGTTGCTCAATGTTGGCTTCATTTGAGAACCATATTGCATATGAAATATAGAAGGACCCGGTATGTACATTACTTTTGTAAGTTAGCAGTTTAGTATATGATATCTATATATATCTCATATGTTTTATGTTTTTATATGTTGTTTGATATACAGAGGACATATCGTATGCTTAGGGCTGTGAGTCACGGGAAGAAAACCGTGTCTTGGCCGTTTATAAGCTTACCGGAGGCCGTCCCGGAGAAAATCGTACCGAGCGGTTTGCATAATTTGGCTGATTATGCCTATAGGACAATGGATAGTGCCCTGATATCCACCTTTGTGGAGAGATGGCACCCGGAGACCAATACGTTTCATCTCCCATACGGGGAGATGACCATTACACTTGACGACGTGTACCAGATACTGGAGCTACCAGTTACCGGTCGCGTCATGACCAAAGAACATTACAGAGATAAAAAATCGACAAAATGGTACTCGAAGTCGTGCCATCCAACCAGTTTCTTTATTTCATGGCATGATCACATGCTATGATATCAAGGAGCCGTACATGCCTGATCGTGTACTTCGGCAGTTTGGCTTCGTGCAAAGTGTGCCGAAGCGCACACTACAGCTGTTGGAACCTTCCCGCGGGACCCAACCATTGAACTACAAACCGGCGTATTTCGACTGGGTGACCGACTTCTACTCCGAGTGGCAAAGGCACCTGCTTGGGGAAGATGAGAGTCAACCGGTCACCCAGATGGCCGACTGCAGCGAGGACTACATGCCATACTTTCGGCAGGTCGGACATCCTAAGTTGTTGAACCCTATAAACCCGGGTCCCGAGGCCGTAGTAGCTGTTGGAAATCTTCCTTCGAAAAACATCTTGTATGCTTCATTGGTGAAGATGGTGAGTTTTGCATTAGCAATTAGTTTGAGATTTTCATGTTTGTAGACTAAATTCAATTATACTTTCATTTACAGTCTAGAAGGGCGAAGGAACTGGCCAAGATACTTCGGAGCGCTTGCCAAAGTGACACTAGTGTCTTGGTCGACACTATTGCCTTGGTCGCCAACGAGCTTGAGCGCATCGACGACGAGGTTGAGTTCCCATTCATGCGTAATGCGGAGTCTCGTTCGAAGGTCCGCCATGATATGTAGTATGATTGTCTGATTGTCTGAAGTTGGATATTTTGGATGTTGATATTTTTGGGTGTCGAACATGTTGTTGGATCCTTGTGTTGAAATATTTTTGGATGTTGATATTTTTGGGTGTCGAACATGTTGTTGGATACTTGTGTTGAAATACTTGTGTTGGTTATGTGTTGGATACTTGTGTTGAAATACTTCTGTTGGATATGCCACCCCCTGGCACAGAGAGTTTCAATTAGGACTGCCACCCCCTTGACAGTCCTATACAAAAGGAGGACTGTCAGGGTGCTGGCAGTCCTAATTGAAACTTGCTGTTACAGCAAGTTTTAATTAGGACTGCCAGCACTCTGGCAGTCCTTCATAAGCGTAGGACTGCCAGGGGGGTGGCAGTCCTATTTGTGAGTCATTGAATTAATATTTGTTTGCGATTCTAAAATTTCGACAAAACTGCTAAAACGGGGGTCCAAACATCATTTTTTTGCGATTCTAAAATTCCAGAAGGCCGTCTAACGATGAAGCGGTTACTTTCAGCCTCCTCGAAGATACGCTCCTTTTGTGACAAACGGGACCTCGTTTCGACCTCCCAGTCAAAAGTTATGGCCCTCTAAAGTTTCAACTGACCATAAAATACAGGAGAATGACCATTCTCCGTGTAAATTAACACAGAGAATGGCATTCTCCGTGTTTTTAACATGGAGAATGGACATTCTTCGTCTTAATTTACACGGAGAATGGTCTTTCCAGTGTTAAAATACAGGAGAATGACCATTCTCCGTCTTAACTTACACGGAGAATGGCCATTCTCCGTGTAATTTAGCACGGAGAATGGCCATTCTCCGTGTAATTTAGCACGGAGAATGGTCATTCTCCGTGTTTCTAACACGAAGAATGGCCATTCTCCGTGTTAATTTACACGGAGAATTCCATTCTCCGTGTTAGAAACACGGAGAATGCCATTCTCCGTGTTAATTTACACGGAGAATGGTCATTCTCCTGCATTTTAACATTGTAATGACTATTCTCCGTGCTAAATTACACGGAGAATGGCCATTCTCCGTGCTAAAACACAGAAGAATGGCCATTTATATAACAAGTTTCAATTAGGACTGCCAGCACCCTGGCAGTCCTAATTCAATGTAGGACTGCCAGAGGGTGGCAGTCCTAATTCACAGAACAATTCATCTAGGACTGCCACACACAGGGCAGTCCTTCACATGTGTTGGACTGCCCTGTGTGTGGCAGTCCTAGATAAAATGTTCTGTGATCAAATCACAGAACATTTCATCTAGGACTGCCACATCTCTGGCAGTCCTATATATGTGAGGGACTGCCGTATTTGTGGCAGTCCTCTGTGTCAAAGTCCAATTTTTGACCCGAAGTAAAGTTTAAGTGTAGTTACCACGAGGGTTTCCGATGCGTCAAAGTGTTCTTCAAAAGTTATGGGAGGAGAGTATCCAGCATTTGATGGTCCGGGTTGTTCCATTTTCTATTTTTTTCTACATTAAACACAAAATTCAACTTTTATATGTAAAATTTAGGTTAAAACTTAAAATATTATACAAAAATAAATTCGACGACTTACAAATTAATGGGAGAAGTGATTGACACTGTATTCTACCAAAAATTTTAGGTTGGGGGACAATTTCACCTAGCTAGGGTTAATTATAGGTTTATATGAGGAGGAGAAAAAAAAAGAGTGGAGGAAGAGAAGTAGTAGAGGGAGGAAGAAAGAGAGAGATGAAATCTAAAATCAAGTTGGCTTATATAGTGTTTTTTGGGCTGCCCCCCTAGTAAAAGAACCCAATGGCAAACTTGTAATTTTTTCAAAAAAATTTTGGGTTGTCCCTTAGTAAATGTGGAGGTGCCCCTAAAAAAAACCTTATTTGACTTTCTCAAAATGAGTCAATTTTAATCGAATCAGACTCACCCTAGATTTAACCCATATGCCTATGGTTTTGTTCTTCAAATGAGACCAATACAAATTACAAAGTCCAAAAAAAAACCTGCACAACCACCTCCCAAATTCTTTTAACTTCTCTCCTTATAAAACTTTTTTTCTTCTTACTTTTAAATTCCCCTCTTACTATTTTCATTCTCCCTCCTTTAATTTTTTCCCCCTTCTCATAAATTCTCTTTCTATTTCTTCCATCCGTGAATAGGGGAGCTCTGAAACCCTCCATCGGATGGCATCTCCTCATTTCCTTCTGGGACAAGGTCACCACGTAGCAACCCCATCGTATGAAAACCCTATCTACTTTATCGTCGCTTAAATTTTCGTTCTTTATTTCATTTTATCTCTGGCTTTCCAGCTCTACGACGCAAGCAAGAACGTGCTGAAGGGGGGAATTCAGGCACGCACGGGGCCCATGTCTTCGATTTCTTCTTCCATGACGAGAAAGCCCTCATCTTCGGTGGATCGCTGCTAGTTTGAGCACTCGTCTTCTCCGACTTGTAAGTAAGTCTATGGTTTTTGAATGTGTTCATTAAGTGTTTGGCATTAGTTCTCACTGAGGAATTGTCTTCTCTGGTGATCTTTATTATCTTCTGTGATTGAGTCTCAGTCGAGAGATCGAGATCGACGACAGTTTTGTTGAGTTTGGGTGACCCATGGACCCCTTTGAGCAAACCAAGCTCCGACCGATCGGCTACGAAAGCCTGGAAGATGCTGCTTTCTCCTTCCCGTTGGTTATCTTCTGTGGAGGGCCTTCACGGATTTGTGCCATCTTCATAAATTTCAAAGGTTGTTTCATTAACCTATCTCGGGAACATTTTTATCAGTGAGATGGTTGAGCAGCGTTAGGGTCCAGATATGGATCATTGTAGAGCAAAATGAAGAGCTTGGGCTTGCTAACATTTTATCAGCGGTCGATTTTATATCATAAGTTAGATGTTTGGGAAAATTTATTCTCCTATCCTAAGAATCACCTTGGTTTTATCTGACAGGAACTTGCAATCTATGATATGCCATGTGTCATACAAATAGGTTTCCTACACACAGTTTGCCAAACTATGTATCAATCATAGGGGGAAAAGTGGATTTGTGGATGGTTAATAGGGAGTCACTTATAGGTAACCCAGAAAAAAGTTAGTAAATTCTCAAATCAGTTTGGGTGTGTTTGATTGCAAGGTGGAAAATACGTGGAAAAGAAACTAATTCCATGGAATTATTTTCCTAGGAAAAAACTTTCATGGAATTTTAAAAATTTTCATGGAAAACTCAATTTGGTTGTTTGATTGTCATTATTTTCCACAGAAAATAGTTATTTTCCATGGAAAATGATATTTTCCTATGGGTTAGACAAGTTTTATTTTCCACCATTTTAGAAGAAAATATAGAAAATAATAGTTTTTTGGAAAATAATTCCATGGAAAATATAAGCTATCAAACACTACAATTGGTGGAAAATTTGTGGTGGAAATATTTTCCATGGAAAAAATGCCCAATCAAACACAGCCTTATAGTCTCATTTTTCTTTCTTTCTTGGGAGGAGGATCTTGTATCATCTACCATGTGGAATTGTGTAGTGCCTCGTCCCTACATCGTGCCCCGTTGTCCGTCCACGGGATGCGCGAGAAAGGAATACTGTCGCTATCGACTCGGTCGGGACCGATAGGTCGGGATCGATCGAATCGATCGAACGGGAATGGTTGAATTAAGATCCATTCCACGTTATGGAATGGCTTCTTCGGAACCAAGTCCCACATTCAGCGGGTAGCGCCTCGAGGATTGACTCTGCGGCTGAGTCGGGAGAGACCTCCCGTTGCTCTGCTTTTCACGCCGCTTGCGTTGGTTTTGGCTTTGGTTTTCCGAATGCGTTTTCGTGAATGTTTTCGATGGTTTTCATGGTTTACATTTCGAGCTCGCATTTCCTATCGAACTCTTGCATAATACAGTGTTCTAATCGGTTGCTTGTGCGATTTCAGGTGATCGCGTAGGCGACGTCTAGCGCAGCCAACAAGTCCCTCGCCTCAAGCAAAAACTCAAGGTGAGTGGCTGACCCCCTTGGTCTCGTGTCGATGAGATATGTCTTTCCATACGAGGGAGTCTGTAATAAGTTTTGTGACTAATGTATTTTTTTACCTTCAAAATCTCAAAAGGTGCGGCGGTGAACGTGGCGTTGAACGAAGAAAGTGCTTCGAACGGCTCGAGTAGCTCGAGGCCCGGACCCTCTAACGATGCCATGGAACGGATGTTGCCAATGCTGGAAGCGCAACAACAACAAGCTCAAGAGAATCAACGCCTGAATGAGCAACATCGACGGGAGACGGAGGCACATCGACGGGAGGTAGAGGCACGCCAGACCCAGTTCGAGGCCCGATTCGATGCACAATTCAAGTTGCAGCAGAAGCAGCTTGATACTCTTCAGCAGATAGTACAGACGGTGGTGGCCAACAACAATAACTCTACGACAACTCCTGCCGTGACCGAGCCTGCGGCCAGACAAAGTGATGTCGATCCGGAGGCACCCGAGCCTACATATGCAACACCGAGAAGTTCTAACTTCGACGTGTTGAAATTCACTAAAAGTTGTCGTACTTCCTTCTACGGCACGGAAGATCCCTCCTTGGCGATCGACTGGTTAGAGGAACTGGAAGACAAGTTCGAGCTGCTAGACGTCAAAGAGTCCAAGAAAGTCGCATGTGCTCAACTTCTACTCCGGTCGAACGCGCACGACTGGTGGGCCATACAAAAGCGAGCGATCAGACGCGACGACGAGACAGCAGCAATTTCTTGGGCCACCTTCCGCGAGGCGTTCGAGATCGAGTACCTCCCCGAAGCCGTTCGACAAGAGAAGGAAAATGAATTCATGCAGCTAAGGCAAGGGAATATGACGGTGCGGCAGTATGCAGCAGAGTTCAACAAGTTAGCCAAGTTTGCTGGACAGTACCTGCCTTCCATGGCGAGTCGTGCACGACGGTTCGAAGTGGGCCTACGGCCATCTATTTCCGCCCACGTGTCCGTTCCGCAATACAAAACGATGGGGGAGTCTCTCAACCACGCCCTCCGCCTTGAATACCAATATCCTCCAGGTGCTGTCGGCGTTGTGCATACCTACAATCAAAAACGCCCTAGCCATGCAGAAGGGAATAACGTAACCAAGCGTCCGAACAATAGGCCCCAAAGCGGATATCGAGGGCATAACCCAAAGCCTTACTGCAACCGATGTCACAATATCGGTCACACGATCGACGATTGCCAGGTACCAGAGGGTGGATGTTGGCACTGTGGCAAGAGGGGCCACATGCGTGCTGAGTGTCCAACCAGAAGGTCGAACCCAACGGCGCCCCAACAGCACCGTCCAGCGGCGCCCCAACAGCACCGTCCAGGAAATCAAGTCCCAGCGCCTCGAGCCCATCAACCTGCACCGCAAAATGGCCAAGACCGTCGCCCCAATGCCCAGGGCTGCGTCTATGCCATGACCCGAGATAAAGTGCTTGTGTCAGATACTGTCGTGACAGGTATACTTAGTTTCAATAATGTGCCTGCTCGTGTACTATTTGATTCAGGTGCTTCGCATAGTTTTATATCGGCGGACTTTGCCGCCGAGCACAAATTTCTGACAATATCACTAGATCTCGACCTTAGCGTAAGCACACCTTCGGGCACACCGATACTCACTAATTTAGCTTGCGCCGACGGGATTATCTGTATCGACGGTCAAAAGATCGGTCTTGACGTGATAGTCCTAGACATAAAGGACTTCGATATCATTCTGGGAATGGATTGGCTCGGGCCGTGCAACGCAACCATAGACTGCGCCGGAAAGACGGTCACCTTCCGTATACCAGGAGTGCCTGAATTCTGCTTTTCGTGTGGTGAGGCGTCGTCGACCTGCATGCTGATCTCGGTAATTTCTGCTCGGAGGATGCTGCATTCTGGGTGCGAAGGCTATTTGGCGTCTGTCCGAGACATGCGACAGGATGGTGCAAACGCGGGTCAGACCGACGTTGTGGCAGAATTCCCCGATGTGTTCTCGGACGAGCTACCCGGCATGCCCCCCGACAGAGAAATCGAGTTCAGCATCGATACATTCCCTGATACCCGACCGATTTCTAAGGCCCCGTACAGAATGGCCCCCGTCGAGCTGAAGGAACTCAAGGTCCAGTTACAAGAGTTACTCGACAGAGGATTTATTCGGCCTAGTGTGTCACCGTGGGGAGCACCCGTGTTGTTCGTGAAGAAGAAGGATGGGTCCATGCGTCTGTGCGTCGATTACCGAGAGTTGAACAAGGCCACCATCTGAAACAAGTACCCATTGCCCCGCATAGACGACTTATTCGATCAACTGCAAGGCGCCTCGGTATTTTCGAAGATTGATCTTCGCTCAGGCTATCATCAACTCAAGATCAAGTCAGACGACGTGCAAAAGTCCGTCTTTCGCACTCGATACGGCCACTACGAGTTCCTGGTGATGCCATTTGGCCTGACGAACGCTTCTGCCGCCTTCATGGATCTGATGAATCGGGTATTTCGACCCTTCCTTGATAAATTTATGGTAGTCATTATTGATGATATTCTCGTCTACTCGAAGGACAGGGCACAGCATGCAGAACATCTACGGGCCGTGCTCCAGACACTTCGAGAACATGAGTTGTACGCGAAGCAGAGTAAGTACGAATTTTGGCTAAGCAGCATATCCTTTCTTGGTCACATCATTTCGTCCGAAGGCATTGCAGTCGACCCGAAGAAAGTGGAAGCTGTTGCTGATTGGAAGCGGCCTGCGTCTGCTAGTGAGATTCGAAGCTTTCTTGGTTTGGCGGGATACTATCGACGCTTCGTGAAAGACTTCGCAAAGATTGCATCGCCACTGACTTGCCTCACTCAAAAGGGAGTCGCGTATGAGTGGTCGGATTACTGTGAAGCTTCATTCCAGGAGCTAAAACAGCGACTGCTTTCGGCACCTATACTCGCACTTCCAGATGGGCCAGAGGGTTTTCATATATTCAGCGATGCTTCAGGCCAGGGCTTGGGATGTGTGCTCATGCAGCGAAACAAGGTGATATCCTTCGCCTCCAGACAGTTAAAGCCGCACGAGAAGAACTATCCTACGCACGACTTGGAGTTAGCGGCGATTGTGTTCGCGTTGAAATTGTGGCGTCACTATCTATATGGTATGGCGTGCGCGATCTATACCGACCACAAGAGCCTCAAGTATCTCTTCATTCAGAAGGAATTGAACTTGCGACAGAGGTGCTGGCTCGAACTGATCAAAGACTATGACTTGACGATCGACTACACTCCGGGCAAGGGAAATGTTGTGGCGGATGCTCTGAGTCGAAAATATCTTGCCTCGCTGTCCATCAACCGTAGACTGCTACAAGATCTAAAAGAAATGGGCATCGATCTCCGGGTTCGATTCAGGGATGTACGGTTAGCGCAGCTGCAGTTAGAGCCGAGTTTGCTGGAAAAGATCATGGCCGCTCAGAAGGATGATCCGTACCTGAAGAAAATGCGCGAGCGGATTTCGACAGGTAGTGCGACCGACTTTGCGAAAGACAAGACCGGCGTGCTGAGATTGAATGGCCGACTATGTGTTCCGGATGATTCAGAACTGCGAAAGGAAATAATGTCGGAGGCGCATCATGCAAAATATACCTTGCATCCAGGCAGTACCAAGATGTATAAGGACCTTCGTACGACCTTCTGGTGGCACGGAATGAAGAGAGATGTGGCGCTCTTTGTGTCGCAATGCATGGCCTATCAGCAGGTGAAAGCTGAGCATCAGCGACCGGGCGGGGAGATGCAGAACCTTGCCATTCCAGAGTGGAAATGGAATCATGTCACGATGGACTTTATTGTTGGCCTGCCGAAGACACCACGAGGGAGCGACGCCATCTGGGTCATCGTCGATCGATTAACCAAGTCCGCGCACTTTATCGCCATCAAAGTTACTTGGAGCGTTGATCGCCTGGCGCAGATTTATCTTGACGAGATAGTACGGCTACACGGAGTTCCAATGTCCATCGTCTCTGATCGGGATTCACGGTTCATATCGCGGTTCTGGAGTAGCCTTCAGTCGGCGCTGGGTACCAAGTTGCAGTACAGCTCAGCTTACCATCCTCAGACCGACGGCCAAACGGAGCGCGTTAATCAGATTCTCGAAGACATGCTACGGCTCTGCGCAATTGACTTCAAATCAAGCTGGAACGTCCACCTACCGCTGGCGGAATTTGCATACAACAATAGCTATCAGTCCAGCATCCAAATGGCGCCGTATGAAGCTTTGTACGGCCGGAAGTGCAGATTGCCCATTTGCTGGGATAAAGTCGGGGAGCGGCAGATACTCGGCCCGGAGCTGGTGGAACAGACTGTGGAAAAGGTCAAGCTAATTCGGAAAAGACTGAAGATTGCACAGAGTCGGCAAAAGAGCTACGCCGACACCCATCGAAGACCGCTTGAGTTCCTGGTGGGCGATCATGTGTTCCTGAAGATGTCGCCTATGCGAGGAGTTACTCGGTTCGACGCGAAGGGGAAGCTGAGTCCGAGATTCGTTGGGCCGTTCGAAGTACTCGAGCGGGTCGCCCCAGTAGCCTATAGAATTGCCCTACCGTCGGCGCTTGAAGGTGTACACAATGTCTTCCACGTCTTCCAGCTGCGGAAGTACGTGCACGACCCTAGCCACGTGGTAGATTTTGGCCAGCTGGAGCTAAAGTCTGACTTATCCTACATTAAAGAACCAGTTCAAATCTTAGAACGCAAGGATAAGCTTCTACGAAGTCGAGTGATCCCTCTTGTTCGCGTACTCTGGAGGAACCATGCGGCGGAAGAGTCGACATGGGAACTCGAGTCAGAGATGAAAGAAAAGTTTCCTTCATTATTTTCATAGAGGTAGGTTATTTTCTTAAGTTTTGAGGACAAAACTTATTTTTAGTTGGTTATGGTGTAGTGCCCCGTCCCTACATTGTGCCCCATTGTCCGTCCACGGGGTGCGCGAGAAAGGAACACTGTTGCTATCGACTCGGTCGGGACCGATAGGTCGGGATCGATCGAATCGATCGAACGGGAACGGTTGAATTAAGATCCATTCCACGTTATGGAATGGCTTCTTCGGAACCAAGTCCCACATTCAGCGGGTAGCGCCTCGAGGATTGACTCTGCGGCTGAGTCGGGAGAGACCTCCCGTTGCTCTGCTTTTCACGCCGCTTGCGTTGGTTTTGGCTTTGGTTTTCCGAATGCGTTTTCGTGAATGTTTTCGATGGTTTTCATGGTTTACATTTCGAGCTCACATTTTCTATCGAACTCTTGCATAATACAGTGTTCTAATCGGTTGCTTGTACGATTTCAGGTGATCGCGTAGGCGACGTCTAGCGCAGCCAACAAGTCCCTCGCCTCAAGCAAAAACTCAAGGTGAGTGGCTGACCCCCTTCGTCTCGACCCTCTATTTCAAATGAGAACTCGGGTAATGTTACTAAAATTGAATGAATTGCTTACAGAATACAAGTCCTGTATGTTAGAAGTGAAAAAGAATGTGTTGTGTTGAAAAGAGATAGAATTATTTTAGGCCTGCAAAACGAACAAGTAAATGAATTGATTACATAACAAGCCCCAACGGTATCTTAAATACACCATGTTAACCTATCATGGTCATGGACAACTTGTCGACAAGGGCGATGGTTTCTTCGAGCGGCAACCCGGGGCCACGGGACCGACTCGGCCTAGGAAGAAACAGGTTATAGCCGAGCTGGGTAATAGACAATCGGTAAGACGGGGACTTGCATCGGGGCTCGCTACTTGCGTTGCAAGGGTCCCGTATTGCCAGGCTATGTCCAAGATGGCTAGTTAATGCCAGTGACCTCCATATCAAACACTTGACATAAAATGTTATCAACTAACAAGGAAAGTGATGGTAAGTTTTTATGTCGCACGGTGCGCTCTGCCGGAGAAAATCTTGATGTAACTTAATGCTTCTTATGAAAATATCTAGGATTGCTAGAAAGACCACTAAAAGCAAGTTGTATGATTTTATCTAAATTCTTGAACCAAATGAGAGCCTGAAAATTAATTAGCCACTCGCCAGTACATGTTGATTGTACTGATCCTCGCTCTCTCTACAGGTGCGATAGATCGGGAGGAGCGTGCTACGTGAAGGTAGGCAACGCTCGTGTGTTTTGAAGCTTCGTCCGTGCATCGAAGCTTGGATCAAACTTTTGAAGACCCTGCTGTCAAAGGCCAAGAAGACAGATGGAGCCGCTCCCCGTCATCCCAGGTGGTTTTGTAATACGGGTTGTAATCAAGGGATGAAATGTATGGAATGGCTATCTCGTCGACGTTCATTTTGTAATGGAGTCAGTTTGTAAAAAGCCCGCGCGGCGCCTTTGTATCGAGTCTGTAAAATGATGTTCATTATCAATAAAGCTTATGTTTCCTTCTCTATAATGTGTGTTCAATTTACTCTGCGCATTCTCTTGTTGTTGTGTTTCGGATAACCTTATGACTATGCCTTGTGCGAGCGCAAGTTAGGCTCGCACGGCATCACGCCCGGGGGACGACTATCGATTCTACGGAATCGGGGCGTGACAAATTGACATATTTTACTTTCTGATGTGGTCTATAACTTAACTGTGTACCAAAAACATGTATCAAACACCTGCCTACATATTGTGATACATGGGGCTTGTAACTTTGGTTAACTGTTTCCTTTCCTTAATGATGTATATGGACCGTCTAATTTTCTTTGATTATTTAACTGCTGCAGCTGGACAATAATTAAGTTTTTTAAAACATGATTTTAGACATCGACAGCAGGACTCCTTAATAAGGATCTTCCTCTTTAAATTTGTGGAAGTGGATAATGAGCAGTCTCAGCTAGTTCTCAGCAACTGCACAGCCATGATTGATAGTCATGCTCACCTTGTAATAGGATCAGTTGTCAAATATTCTTAGTGTGAAATCATATGGTGACTTAATCGACATGGGTGGTTTTACTGGGCTTCAGCCATATCAGCCATGAGAGGATCTCGGACATTGCTGCAATCCAACAGCCGGTGACAATCTTAAGCTATTACTTGAGCTTTAAACTACTTTCCTGTCTAATATTTTACCGACCTTGAGATTCTTATAGTGGGTGTTTTCTTACTGAAAATGTAATGGTAATGAGACATGACTGTGAAAGAAACCGCGTAAAAGTATTGGGAGTAGTCGAGCGCGTACAGAAGGAATAAGCTCATCCAGTTTGAGCACAGAAAGATAGAGGTGTCCGAAGGTTCATCACCATGTTTTCGTATGTCCAGGTGCACTCCACTCCACAAATTTATTTTAATCTATGTATGTCATATTTCAGTTATCAAGGCATAGCTTAAGTTTGATTTTTTTTAATTTGTTTGTGAATAAGGATATGAGCTTACAGAGTCTACAGGAACGATATCAAATTCTTCTACACCGGATGAGAGCCAAGTGTCCAGCTCGGCCGGACGCCACTCTCCAACGTTGGAGGCAAGAATAATGGACCCTGACACCAGTGAGCTCCTAGGCCAGGGTTAGCTAGAGGAGCGCTAGGGGAGCTCTTGGACTAGGGTCGTCGATTTCTTATTTGGTATGTACCATGGCAATTTTTTTATTCTATTAAAATTTTATTTTCTATTTCTTATCTGGTATGAAATCGAATCGACCGAAAATAGAAGTTTTTAATTCGATTCGGTTTTATTCAGTTTTCATAAAAAAAATAGTTCGACTTTCGTTTCCTAAAAATGCAATTTTAGGTTTATTCGATTTCTATAAATTGATTCGATTTTGACCAAATCGGACTCACCCCTAGATTTAACCCATATGCCTACGGTTTTGTTCTTCAAATGAGTACAAAAATAGCAATACAAAGTCCAAACAAAACCTGGGCTACCTGCCCCCAAATTTTTTTAAACTTCCTCCCACACTTTTTTCGTTCCCTCTCTCCCCGCCGCTGACGCTCCCTCTTTTTTTTTCTCTACTAAAAATTTCCGTTATTCCCTCTCTTTCTCCCACGTCCCTCTACTCTCTCGCTCTCTATTTATCTCTCGCTCCCCCCAACCCTGCGATCACAGGTTTGATTTTAACTTCTGTTACAGGTTTGATTTGGTAGGGTTTTCTTCTCTATTGATCTTCTTCCTTTGTTTTTATTTTTGAATTTTTCTTCAAATTAGAGAAAGAGAGGTTGAGAGAGATATATCGACACGAGGGGCTTTCGACATCTTCAGAGACTTCTTTTGTGGAAAGTATGCTTCTTTTCCCCCAATTTCCTATTTTATTTAGGGTTTTATAGTTATTTCTTTTTATTTTCCCCCAAATTTGTAGAAGTTGCTTATGCTCATGGTTGTGATCTTGCCATGACTCATCGTTCGAACTTTTTCGCGTTCTACTTTCCATATTTAGTTTATTAACATCCTTAAAGGTGTTTGTAGAAATAACTAAAAGATTGGTTAATGGTTTCCTTTTAAGCATATGTCAGTGTGTTTGGTTGCTATACAGATATTTCTGATATACAGAAATATGATTGGTTAACGTCATTTAATGTTAGGTACAGCTGTGGGTTTCTGATATGGCAGATATCTCTGTGTTTGGAATCTCATAACTTTTAAGCACGAGTATTTAAAAACTGGATTACAGATATTTCTGATATACAGAAATATGATTGGTTAACGATTTCCTTTTAAGATTATAAAGATTATAACAATTATTGTTGTAGGTAAGAAAACTATGGCATGGGAAAAAGAATGCCAAACGTTCTTCTGCAAAGAAGTGCCAGACGTTCTTCCCCCATAATTTTTTAACTTCCCCCCACAATTTTTTTGTTAATATATCTAAAAATACCTTCATGCATGGTCCAATACTCTCTAGAATATGCTGAACACTAGGTTTAGGATTTAGACTTTGGGTACCGGGTTTGTCCGGATGAGAGCCAATTACTCATCATCGACAACATCTAAAAATTCAACACCCCTCATCCTCGTGCTAAGTATAAAATGACGACAAAGGTTGTAATTTCCTTTTTATGGTTGAGAGCGTTTTATTAGCATGCTTATTGGTTTAGATGTTAGTAGATTTAATTAAATTTTGTTAGGCACATTTTGATTCCATTCTTGTGCCATCATTTTTTTATCTAGTGTTTCATGAATCCCTTCTTTTATTTACTTTGCTTTATTGGGTCGAAACAAAGGTGCTAACATACCTGGTCATATTGTGTTTGAGCACTTAGTGTGTAATGGCATGGATCCTGCACTGCCTAGCTGCAGTTATCTGCCTGCACTGCTGATAGATGCAGTGCCTAAACTGCTGCCGCAACAAATGTGTAGTAGTGTGTAATGAATAGAAGGAGTGGAATGGTATGTATACTGCAGATGTTTGGATGCAGTGGCTAAACAGCCTGCAGTGCTGATAGATGCACTGCAGTATGCCACTGCATACTGCTGCAGCACCTAACTGAACCTACCACTGAATTGCTGGTACACAGGGTTCAGTCTCCTGCAAAAATCACTGACTGCAAGAAACTGCACTGCAGTTCACTATGCAACAGACAACACTCCCCCCTTAACAGCCTGCCAAAAAATGTTCTAGTAGTGTCTTCTTAATACTTTACCATAAGGCACCATCTAGAATTTGAAACTGCAAAAATTCCAGGAATAAGTTTGATGCAACTCCGATTACATTTCTGTTCGATAAATTGTGGAATTCAAAGCCAAGTAAGAAGTAAACAAGTTTGTCACAAACTACAAATTACTAACCTTTGCTATAAGTTCAGGTCACCTCAAACAAAATTGGTTCACACAAATTTAAAAAAAATAGAGCTGCATGTACCCATAGATAATACCAATGACAGAAAAGAGAATAGATTTCACTTGAAGCACTTGGCATCCAGTAGGGCCTCTCCCTCGAATGGTTCATGGTCCTCAATCATAGCATTGACCCGCTCTTTCTGTGCTTTGTCAGAAATATCAACCTTGGTCTACTCGTACAGCTCCATATCGTAACACTCGTCCATCACGAACTTGGGGATTTCATTCCCACGGAAGAGCCACAGCCCCTTCACCTTAAATGGAGGCTCTGAGCCAATCACAAGCATCTTTCCGAATGCATACTTGCGGGCCAAATCCATGCGCTGCAAGAACCCACCCACCTTGTTCATGGTCACAAATGAGACGGTATTCTCATCATTGTACTTGTACTCACAGAACCACAATGAATAGCCCTCTGGATCGTACATGTCCCAGAACCCTTTAATAGCAACTTTACGGAAGTTGGTCTTTCTATTGGAGTACAACCTTTTCCATTCATCCAGTATCATCTTACTAGGAGGCAACAGGCCAAGAGGGTTCTTTGGCTTCGGTTTTGGTGCCTTCTCTTCCTCAATTGCCACTACTTTAGGCGCTGCACGATCCTTAACCTCCTTCTTTGGTTCCTTGGGCTTTGCTGACTCCTTGGGCTATCCAGGCTTCTTTGCTGATGGAACATGGGGTATTAACTCTGCCTGCTTTACCTCACCTAGCACTTTGCGGATGTTTGGCTGGTTAACTAGGGTCCAAAAGTATCTTTCAACGTTGGGAAATTGGAAAGTAAAACTCGGGGTCATGATTCGAGAGATTCCCATATATAAGTTGCAAGTTGTGATGATATCATCCAATGTCACGGAGTGTCCAACCAGGTAAGTGTTTGTAGCAAGATGAGTGTTCAAGGCATCTAAAGCCGTCCTCAAAGAGGCAACTGCATGTTCCTCTGCCTGTTTGAATGTAAGGGGCATATCTAGCTCGTGGATAAAACTACCATGCAAGATTAGGATCAATCTCAGTTGCTGCAAAGTCAATCCATTGATCAATTTGAGCACATTCAATCAATGATGAGCCATAGAGTGGATTGTCGGCCTTCAATCGAGTAATATATCGCGCTAAGGCATTACTCTCAAAAAACAGGACCCTTAGGAGTCTGAAGTACAGGAACCTTCCCCAGAGGGTTCATCTTAAGAAATTCAGGGGTTTTATTAGTTACACCCATCTCGGAGTTCTTAACTAGATCAACCTGGACTCCGCTGTATTCTGGTGCAATGAGTGCCTTCATTGCATTTTTGTTCCCACTACCAGCATACAGTACCAGAACCATTTTTGCTTCAATTTGCAGCAGATCTGAAGCAAAAATTGTAGGGTTTTGGAGAGGAGAAAGAAAGTAGTTTGTTCGCCCCTCTCTCTCTCTCCATATATATATATATATATATATATATATATATATATATATATATATATATATAGACCATATGGTTCCAGATCTGCTCTAATCAAGGCTGTTAATGACATTTCTAATATGTAGTATATTACATGTAAAAATGCAAGCTTAAGCCAGACTTGATGTTGCCATTATATTATGTTCTATGATCTTTACCTGTATGCTCCACCTCTTCCTCTGCATCTATAGTCTTGCTTTTTATTGATTGACAATTTTGAACTTTATTGATGTGTTATTAACAGAGCCAGAGTTTTGTAGAAAGGTTGCTTCAGTTTGCTCTAGTAGATTATGATTGGAAAGTCTTTAAAGTTTGTTGGCACACTCTCCTAGAGTGAATGACTCATATTAAGGAGAGAACCTTTTAATAATAACTAGTAATTGAAACACAAAGCTCTAAGGATTTTTCGCAATAGCATTTTGAACATGCAAAGAATTGTATAAAAATGTTAGTTTAGGAATATTTCTTGATCCCTATCATAATTTGATTGTACCATCGATAAAATCAAAATCAAACTACAATTAGAAGGTTGACTTTATATCTGTAAGGATGTTGAGTAAATCTGCTGTTTGAACTGAAAGTTAATTAAGTATCCCCTATTGTTTGTCATCAGTGGAGTTTTACAAGTATATAGATGTACAAAACATTTCTTTAGCCTTCTAAAAATGTTACTTTTGTAATATGTATTGTGTTCAAGTTATTGTTATTTTGTTCCTTTTGCTCATTATTTGGTTCAACTTTAACTTTGTATCGTTTGAACTGATTGTTTATGAGCCGAGTGAAAATTAGAATAATGTAATGTATTTGTATTTGTATTTGTATTTGTATTTGTATTTGTATTAGTATAATTGTAATCAATATATTTTAATTTATAAATTGTATTTTTTTTAAAATGGAAACATAATCAACAACGTTTCAAAATTGTTGTAAGATACCATTATAACAACTTTTCTAAACATTGTAAAATTTATTTACAATACTTTTAAATTATTGTTGATGTTATAATTACAACATACAAATATATATTACAATGTATGTCAAACATGATTGACTAAAATATACAATATTTGTTAAAAGTTGTATGAAATCTTTTTACAATGTTTCTACACTGTTGTAGAATATCTATGTATAATGTTTATTGAACATGGTCGTTATTATTTTTACAACAGTTACAAAATGTTGTTAAAATTATATTTGCAACACTTGTAATCAGTTTTAAAAAGTATTTTTACAATACTTGCCAAATGTCGTAGAAACTTTTTTGTCAGATTTTATAAATTTCAACAATGTTTATAAATTGTTGTGGCAAGAACTTCTACAACATTTTTACAATATTCAAACAAACATTGTGGAAGATAACCCCCCTTTTACAACCCTGGATATAACAACCTTCTATTAAACGTTGTAATAGACATTTTACAACATTTTTGTAACGTTGTAAAAGGGGTTTTATCTTGTAGTGAAGGGAACAAAGAAGGTATATCTCATTTACTAGTAGTTGAAACATGTTTAGCGGTGTTATCTACCGGCACCTGGTGTGTAGATACAGGAGCCACTAATCATGTCTGTAATACATTGCAGGGGTTCCAGGAAACCAGACGACTCAGTGATGGAGAGATATGCTTGTTCATGGGTAATGCTACAAAAGTATCGGTCGTTGCATTAGGAGATGTTACTTTATCTTTTGGTAGAAATAAGTCTTTGACATTGAGAGATTGTCTTTATGCACCTTCACTTAGAAGGAATTTAGTTTCTGTTTCTTTGTTAGTTAAGGATGGATATTCAGTTTATTTTAATGACAATATTGTTATTAGAAAGAATAAACATTTTATCTGTTCTGGTGCATTAGTTGATAATTTGTATGTCATTAATCCTATTTCGTCCACAATGCAACTTATGGAAATGAATAATATGTCATCTAACTTAAATAAGAGAAAAGAGCCTTCTTGTATGAACCATACATATCTTTGGCACTTGCGATTGGGGCATATTAACCTAAGAAGGATTCAAAGACTGGTTGAAGATGGACCTTTGAGTTCATTGGAAGTGGAGGCACTACTAGTCTGTGAATCCTGCTTGGAAGGTAAAATGACCAAAAGGTCTTTTACGGCAAAGGGGTATAGGGCCAAAGATGTATTAAAATTGGTTCATTCTGATTTGTGTGGACCCATGACTATCCAAGCTAGAGGTGGCTTTGAATATTTTGTCACATTTATTGATGATTATTCAAGGTATGGATACATTTATTTGATGCGCCGTAAGTCTGAGTGCTTTGAGAAATTCAAAGAGTACAAGGCTGAAACGGAGAAACGTCATAGAAAATGTATCAAGTCATTACGATCAGATCGTGGTGGCGAGTACCTCTTTGGAGAGTTTAGGGATTATTTATCAGAGGCTGTAATTGCATCCCAATTGACTGCACCTGGAATGCCCCAACATAATGGTGTAGCCGAAAGAAGGAATAGAACTCTTATGGAGATGGTTAGATCACTGATGAGTTATTCGGATTTGCCAGATTCGTTTTGGGGATATGCCTTAGAGACTGCAGCTTATATTTTGAACTTGGTTCCTTCTAAGTCAGTACCTCTTACTCCCACAGAGCTGTGGATTGGGCGTAAGCCTAGTCTGAAACATGTTCATATTTGGGGTAGTCCAGCACATGTGCTGAATGGGAAAGCAGATAAGTTAGAATCTCGTATAGAAGTACGCTTGTTTGTAGGCTATCCAAGAGGAACGAAAGGAGGTTCATTTTATAGTCCTAAGGATCAGAAGGTCATTGTTAGCACCTATGCCCGATTCTTAGAGGAAGACTATGTGATGAACCATAAACCCAAAAGTAGAGTTGTTCTAGAAGAACTGAGACGTGAGACACCAAGTACTTCAGTACCAACAGTACAAGAGAATGAACCACAAATAACTGCACAACGTGTCACAAATGTTACACCACAATCGATAGTGCCTCGTCTTAGTGGAAGGGTTGTGATACAACCTGATAGATATATGTTCTTGGGAGAGTCGTCAGACTTCGTCCCTGAGGAACAAGATTATGATCCTTGTACCTACAATGAAGCACT
The DNA here is from genome assembly GCA_029216955.1 of Iris pallida. Lineage (NCBI taxonomy): Eukaryota > Viridiplantae > Streptophyta > Magnoliopsida > Asparagales > Iridaceae > Iris > Iris pallida. The sequence continues at coordinate 1,320,394 of JANAVB010032420.1, forward strand.
CCAAGATAAAGATGCAGAGTCTTGGCAAAAAGAAATAATATCTGAAATAGAATCTATGGATTCTAATCAGGTCTGGAGCTTGTAGAACCACCCGTTGGTGTAAAAGCCATTGGATGCAAGTGGGTCTATAAGAGAAAAAGAGGATCAGACGGTAAGGTTGAAACCTTTAAAGCTCGGCTTGTAGCAAAAGGTTTTACTCAAAGAGAGGGTATCGATTATGAGGAAATCTTTTCTCCTGTAGCCATGCTTAAGTCTATCCGGATTCTTTTATCTATTGCAGCTCATCTCGATTATGAGATTTGGCAAATGGATGTCAAGACAGCTTTCCTTAATGGAAGTCTTGAGGAAGACATCTATATGAAGCAACCAGACGGGTTCATTAAAAAGGGCCAGGAGCATCTTGTTTGTAAGCTCAAGAAGTCTATTTATGGACTTAAGCAAGCTTCCAGATCTTGAAACATATGTTTTGATCAGGTGATAAAATCCTATAGATTTGATCAATGTCAGGATGAATCATGTGTATACAGAAAGTGTGATGGAAACGTGGTGGTGTTCCTAGTACTTTATGTGGATGACATCTTGCTCGTTGGAAACAATGTGAAGGTATTATCTGATGTAAGGGTATGGTTATCCAAATAGTTTGATATGAAGGACTTGGGAGAAGTAGGTCACATCCTTGGGATCAAAGTTCTACGAGATCGCAAGAAAAGGATGTTGGGCTTATCCCAGGCTTCCTATATCGATACTGTACTAACTCGTTTTAGTATGCAAAATTCTAAGAAAGGTTTCTTACCTTTTAAACATGGAATTGCTCTATCAAAGGAGCAGTGTCCGAGGACACCTAAAGAGATAGAGAACATAAAGGCAGTTCCTTATGCTTAAGCAGTAGGAAGCTTAATGTATGCAATGCTATGTACGAGACCAGACATCTGTTTTGCCGTAGGCATGGTCAGCAGATATCAGTCTAACCCAGGACAAGAGCACTGGACTGCCGTAAAGCATATTTTGAAGTACCTGAAAAGGACTAAAGAGTGTATGCTAGTTTACCAGACAGATAGTTTAGTTCCCTTGGGGTATACATACTCAGATTTTTAGTCAGATAGGGATTCCAGGAAGTCTACCTCAGGTTATGTGTTTACTTTGGGAGGTGGAGCCATTGTGTGGAGGAGTATCAAGCAAAAATGTATTGCTGATTCCACCATGGAAGCCGAGTATGTGGCAGCCTCTGAGGCAGCCAAAGAAGCAGTTTGGCTCAAAAACTTTCTGTTGGACTTGGATGTGGTACCTAGTTTGCCTAAGTCTATTACACTTTATTGTGATAATAGTGGTACAGTTGCAAACTCGAAGGAACCACGAGCCCATAAGACAGGCAAACACATTGAGTGCAAGTACCACCTGATACGAGATTTCGTAAAGAAAGGAAAAGTTGCTGTGATCAAGATAGCATCAGCCAACAACCTTGCTGATCCCTTTACAAAGAGCTTACCAGCTAAGGCTTTTGACAGTCATGTTGAGGGAATGAGAGTCAGATGTGTAGCAGCATGGCTATAAGTATAAGTGGGAGATTTGTAACAGTATACTGAAAAGCAATGCTTTGAGTATAAGTGGGAGATTTTTAGGGTTATATACTAAAAGCATCACTTTTGTAGTAACCTTATTTCCTTAAATTTTGAATGAGAATTATATGGGCAAATGTTTACATATTGTATTTATTCCAAGTGTTAATGCAAATGTCTGATATTCTATATTGTAGATAATATGGTGTGTGATGTCACACAGAAGATCATATTATCAGTTTTCTATGGAGTATATAAATAGTTCACAACCTAGATGGACTTGGACAATCTATTGGAAAGGTTATAATGTAATCTGGTATTAGTCTATCTTGACTATAGGTTTAAACTAGTACACTTTGTGTGTATTGAACAGGACCACTTGAGGTTGTTCTCTTTGTACTGACTACATAAGAGAACAAACACCTCTGTTATTATGGATGCTTGTGCTCTTAATCCGGATATGATAACGGACATGTATATGCAGTGTGCATTACTTTGACTCATAAAAGAGTGAGATTCATTATGGATCAACAACCTCTATGAATTGGGTAATAATATTGTATGTATGATGGGCTGTTGATTATAAATGGAATCCATGTCCCGATACATCGGGTTGATAATGTCCTCTTAAGGAGCTCATAAGGATTGTCATGTAAACCCTGCAGGTGGATTATATCCGACATGACAAATAAAGTTGAGCGGTACTACTTAAGGATAAAAGATGTCGAATCAATATAGTTGTCAGCAACTTAATTTGATCGACGGACATACGATATCTTAACATGGGGAGCCAAACGAGCATATAATAAAAGGAGCCCACAAACATAATTTGGGATTATGGAGGTAGTGCAACAATAGCTCATTAGTGGACCGAGCTATTGTTAATGGGCCTGGATTGTGTGTTCGGGCTGAACACGGGATATCCAGATCCGTTAGGAGGCCTAACCCTAATTTCTCCTCATGGTCCCTGTCGTAGCCTATATATATCCTCTATTCTCTGGCCGCCAGATTACTGATCAGAAATCTGAAATTTTCTCTAAATTTGTAATTCACGTAAGGAGAGAAAGAGAGGGCTGCCAAGGAGAAGAAAAGGTTGGGAGATTGTCGCCCACACGACGTCCAACTCGAGGAAGGAATACGTGCAGAAGATCTTGGGGTCGTCCGCTCGAGATTGCCAGGAATTACTTGTCTCCTTTTTGCCGCAGGTATAATTCGTGAACCCTAGTTTTCGCCTATGAAGGGTTAGAACACGTATTAGATCTGTTTAACTTTCTATCGATCAATACGCACACCAAAGAAAGGGTCCTGGGAATCCCCAGTTCCAACACGCACAACGGGCATGCGCCGGCCGGCTGCGACGAGGGAGAATGGGCTCCCCACGGAAAGAGCGGCCGGGGGAAGCCTGGCCAGCCAACCGGGACCTGGGTGGCTGGGAAGGAGAGAGGGCCCATGGTGGGGAGGGGGACGCCGGACGACGGCCGGCCACCGCCCGGGCGTGGGGGGGAGGGGGGGTTCTCGATGAGCGGGCCAGCTCCTGCCAGAGGAAGCCACGCCCAAAAGCCTCTCTCCATTTTTGCCTATATATATATATATATATATATTTTTTGTGCCTATATATATATATATATATATATATATATATATATATATATATATATATATATATATATATATATAACGAAAAACCCCACGATATATTAATCAAGGCTCAAAATGCCGAAGCCTGAAACGTATACAAGGCGCAAAAAGAGACGCTTAAACAAGTATACCAGCAAAAGAAGGAAAAAAAAGAGGAGGAAAAAGGGGGTGGAGGACGGCGCACACGGTCAGGGGTGGCTCTGGAGCGGCGACCAGAATGTGCTCGGGCAGTGGGGGCACAGGGTACTCCGCTTTCGGCATTGGCGGTAGACTTCCCGAATGAGCTGATCGGCAGGAAAAAAGTGTCCTTTGTATCTCGCTTTGTTGCGATTCTTCCAAATCACCCACGTGGTGACCGCTGCGACGATCTGGTGCCCGTGGAAGGAGCTGCCCCAATCGGCCGCGAGATCGTGGAAGCGTCCGCCACTCGGCTCAATACTGAAGCACTGGTTAAGGGTCCTCCAGATGCCTCTAGGCAGGTTTCCTTGACAAAAGATGTGGTCAATGGTCTCCATGTGGTGGTCTGAACAACAAATGCAGGCTGTGGCTAAACTGATCCCGATGGTGTTGAGGATATCGTCAGTAGGCAATTTCTTTCTAATGGCTCTCCACATGAGGAAGGACCACTTTTTAGGGATACAAGTGTGCCTATTGTCACGCCCCAGAACCAGAATACTGGAGAGCGGAGGCAGACATAGCCAGCTACGTATATTGAAATAGAATACATCTCAACTATACGGTCACGGCTGTCTAGATATGAGGGTTTACTACAAGCCAACAGTCTCTTAAGGTCAAGCCTATTGTCCCAATCTCAAGCAAATAATATAATTACAAGATGTATGATCATTAAATATACAATAAAAGGCGTCCCAAATATTACATATCAGCTGATCATGAAGCTAGTCGTACAAAATGTTAGGACTAGCAAGAGTTTAAGTCATACATGATCAACCCTAGGATTTGTTAATCATGTTTACAGCCCGTAGGCAGACAGTAAGTAAAGTGCATCGAGCTGACAGGTGCTCGTCGGTTAAACGCCTCAAAAGAATAAATTTACAATAGAGTGAGCGAAACAAAAATAGAAAACCCACTCGTAGCCCGGGTTCCTTCTAGTCGCCACCATTGGGCTGGAAGCTTGGTAGATCCTCGGGAGCTGCTCCGAAATCTGGCCACACAAAACCAGCTGGGTCAACCCCAGAAAGAGCAAGTGCCACAAGGGGGCCACGAAATAAGAACAAAAGCCAACAATCAGCATAGAAAATCTAATATTAAAACTAAATTACGAAAACATGTCAGGAGGATATACGATGAGATAACCATGGAACTATTCCGATAGCCAGGTTACAACCCGTAAACCAAACAAGGACCGGGGTTGTAACCCTTTATCTGAACAGAGCTTGGTTTTCCACTATTTATCGGCGAGATAATAATGTAAGCAATCAAGACAGGAAATATTCTGGTACTGGATCAAGACATGCCCAGACTGGTTATACTTCATTCAATCAATCACGGCCAAGCAGATCCTACGGCTTACTACTTTAACTAACTAGGGTTATCACAGGCCTAATTACTAACAAGATGCAGTGAGATTGTTCCACAGCCACAAGCCCTACAGACCATCCAGGCTACCCAGGACGAAAGATTAGGGTTGAATTCAGGTGGGTACATCGCCCATAAGACAAATATACCCTTAGGTGACTTAGAGGGTGCAACACTCGACGGTGCGCTGGAAATGTGCCATACTCGACGGCAGGCTACAGATCCCAAGAGCGCCCAGGTAACGGGATTGACTGTAGCTGTGTCATCTCTTCATGACTACTGTGTTATTCTAGTTATTAACCTTAGTCCATTTCAGTAGGTACTCCTGACCGTGGTACTCAGGAGTCCCCTCCTAGACATGATGCAAGACAGGACAAGTGGATTTAACAAGCAAGCAAGAAGAACCACCCACGGTGTCAAGGCAGGTCAAGTTAAATTATCAAGATAAATCATGTCAGGGTACTTGTCAGGAGTGTGCCACGACGGGCCACTATCATGTCAGGTTGGTCATGTCAGGAGTGCACCACCACGGGTCACTGTCGTGTTATGCTGGTTCCTTGTTATCTCATGCCATGTACAATAGTCATTCCAAACATATTAAGAAAAATTAAGTTCATGACAAAAGGCGTAAGGATATAAAATGGGCATGAAATATCTAATAAAATATCAAAATACGGGTCAGGGGACGCATACGCACAAAAGCACGCACGCAAGGGGAATGCATACGCAATATAACACGCACGCAGGAGGGCAGCGTATGTGAAAGTCACGCACGCTCAAGGGGGCAGCGTATGTGAAAAGTCACGCACGCTCAAGGGGCAGCGTAGGTGAAAAGTCACGCACGCTCAGGGGCAGCGTATGTGAAAGTCACGCACGCTACAGGGAGTAGTGTGTGAAAGTCACGCACGCTCAAGGAAGCAATGTGTGAAAGTCACGCACGCTCAAGGGAGCAGTGTGTGAAAGTCACGCACGCTACAGGGAGCAGTGTATGAAAGTCATGCACGCTACAGGGAGCAATGTGTGAAAGTCATGCACGCTCAAGGGAGCAGTGTGTGAAAGTCACGCACGCTCAGGGGAGCAGTGTGTGAAAGTCACGCACGCTCAAGGAGACACGCTTCCAACAGGAAGCGTACTCAAGCCCGCGTACGCAGCGCTAAAGAGCGCGCGTAGCTCAGTGTGCGTAAGATAAACAGCTATGCACACTGCTCACTGTCTTCTCCAAACAGCAAGAACACATGGCTGAAACCAAAACTTCAAAAGTTCATAACTTGGCCATCCGAACTCCAAATTCGGATTTCCAAGGCTCCAACTGGAGTGAAACTGAAAGCTCTTCCATATGGAAACATCAGAACTCAAAGAAAACCAACCAAAAAGGATCAAAACATGCAAAATCCAAAAATAGTAATAACTTAGATCTACATCAACAGAGACTCCAAATCATAAAAACCCAAGAACTAATGTTGATCTCCATGTCCTAAACTAGCAAATGGACAAAGAAAAGAGGGTCCTCATGTAGTGGCAAGATGCACTTGCCTAGGGGTTGGGGAGTTGTGTGGAGGAAGAAGAAGAAGAAGAAGAAGAAGAAATTAATGGTGGTTATGAAGAGAGAGAAGAGGTTGATGGAGTTATAAAGAGGGTGTTGTGGTGGGTTGAGGGTGTAGCATAGGGCTAGGGTGATCCAACACATAAACCAAACCAAACCGATTCCAAACCAATTAAAATCGGGCCAAGCCCAAAATACGAGAGATACCAAAATTTCACAAGTTGAGAAAAAAATAAAAATACATGCCAAAATCCAGATACGAGTATAAATACGAAATATTGAAAATACAGGAAATGAGGGTGACACCAATAGTGAGCAGTGATCTGAGTAGGCTGGCCCGTCCCAAGGAGGGAGGATCTAGCCGATCTCACGGAGAAAGCACCGGAAGCCTCGAGCGTCTATCTCCACGCGTCTTCCGCGAGACCGATCCTAAGACCGCTAAGACGGACGCTATTCTCCAAATCGGTGCCTCCCCATTCGCACATCTTATCCCAGTCCCAGGCGTTGGTAGTATGGTTCCACAAGTCCTTGATCCTGCAGTCTCTCGGGACTTCCGAGATACTGGGGATCAAGGTATCCCCAGACCATCTCTCCCGGAATGGGTTGTACTCGCCGTTGCCCAGGTGTAGCCTGATAGCCTGTTCGGCAAGGTTATGCCCGATTAGGATACGGCGCCAAGCCGCCGATGATCTGCTATTAGAATTGGCCTCTGCAGGGTGGATGTGTTTGAAGTATCTGGCTTTTATGAATCTGGTCCATAAATTGTTGGTCGTGCGGAGATGCCACCACAGTTTCATCGAGAAAGCCTGATCGATGTGGGTGAGTTTGGTAAATCCCAGACCCCCATCCTCAGTCGGCTGAGCCAAGGAGTCCCAACTCGCCCAATGGTACTTATCGTGGCCGTTGCAATGCCCCCAAAAGAAGTTACAGAAGATCTGCTCAATCGAAGTCAGAACCTTCAATAGCGGGGAGCATGCGGCAAGAGTGTTGATTGGAACGGAGGTGAGCACATGATTGATGAGGATCATCTTGCCTCATGGGGATAAGGTGGCATTATGCCACCCTTCAAGTTTGTTCCTGATTCTAATGATTAACTTCTCGAAAATTCTGGCATTTGATTTTCCGTACACCAGGGGACATCCGAGATAGTTGAATGGAGGATGATCAACAGAGAAGGATGTTAAGTTGGAAATCCTGCTAGCATGCTCTGTGTTGATGTTGTGGTGGGCATAGATGATGCTTTTGGATGGGTTAATTTTTTGTCCTGAGCAAATAGAGTACCGCTGCAGGGTATTGTTGATCACTTGAACCGCTCCTTCGTCCCCAGAAGAGAAGATGAGTAAGTCATCTGCAAAGGCCAGATGGGTGATGGTTGGACATCCGATGGCAGTATGGTATTATTGGAAGTGCGGGACGTTGATCATGTTATTGAGGTTCCTGCTGAGGGCATCGGCCGCAATAATAAAAACAGTGGATGATAGAAGGTCGCCTTGCCTAACCCCACGGCTGGATTTGAGGAATCCCTCGGCATAGCCGTTAATGACTGTGGAAAACTACGAGTTGCTGATGGATCTCCACACAGTATTGGTCCATGTTTCAGAGAAGCCGAATGCCCTGAAGACCCAGATCATAAATTGCCAGTCCAGCCTGTTATAAGCTTTTTCCATGTCAATCTTGATGGCGATGTTGCCACCTCTGACAGGAAATTTCATACAGGTGATTAACTCCTGTGCTAGCATGATGTTGTCTTGGATGTTTCTCCCACGGACAAACCCGCTTTGCTCGTTAGAGATGATCTTGGGGAGAAGACCCGCCATTCTGGTAGCGACGATCTTGGAGATTATCTTGTTAGTGAAGGTGCACAGACAGATAGGCCGAAAGTCGCGGAAGTACTCCGGGTTATCTTTTTTCGGAATGAGGATCAGGTTGGCGCTGGATATGGCTTTGGGGTAGGTGGATCCTTTGAAGAAGGCAATTGCAGCTTCGATGATATCCTGTTTGATAATATCCTAGCACAAGCGGAAGAATACCCCCGAAAATCCGTCAGGACCGAGAGCGCTGTGCTCGTTCAGAGCCCACACCGCATCTTTCACTTCCTGTTCAGTGGGACGACGTTCCAACTGGGCGTTGTCGGTGTCATCAATGAAGCAGAGGATTTGATCAAGAAAGGCGTTGTCTTTTTTGACCGTCTCTTTGGTGAATAATTTAGAGTAGAATTCCGTGGCGGCTTCATGGATACTTTTTTGGTCGGTGATGATGTTTCCATCGTCGTCCGTTGTATGGTGAATCGTGAGCTTCCGCCTGCGGCCGTTGACGCAACCATGAAAGTATTTCGAGTTTTTTTCCCCGTCACTATCCCATTTCAACCTTGCTTTCTGTTTCCAGAAGTCAGTGTCCACTTTGAGCCTGAATTTTAGCAAAACCTTGGTAAGGTTCAGGGCAATCCTGGCCGTCGGGGAGCGCTCCGAAACGAACCTGGCCTCTGTACGGGTTACGTCATCTTCAGCAATCCGCACGGCTTGGAAGATGTCCCCATAGGAAAGTTTGCTCCAATTGGACAATGCTACCCTCGTAGCCTTGAGCTTTTTGCTCACCCGGGTGAGGGGGTCGGGAGAGTCGTCGCTATTCCATGCTTCAGCGACGATACCCAAAAATTGGGGGTGCTCGATCCAGAAATCGAGGAATTGGAAACTCTTTTTGGGGGGATTGGTATTTTTTGTAATTTTTACCAGCAGTGGGGCGTGGTCGGATTCGGAGGAGTTGAAGTGGGTTAGCTTGGTGGTGATCCCCATGCCATGCCAAAAGTCATTCGTAAGAGCTCTGTCGAGACGGAAATATTGGCGCCGGTCACCTTCCTGTATGTTGCACCAGGTGAAAGCATTGCCCGTGAACTGGAGAGAGGCAAGGGGAGCGTTGAAGATGAAGTTATTGAAGTCTTGCATGGCCGAAAAAGGAGGAGGACGGCCGCCAGTTTTCTCTTCCCTGTAGGTAATGGCGTTGAAGTCACCGATGCAAAGCCAAGGAGAGTTGACGTGGTGCAGGTGAGTGTCGAGGAGATCGTTCCACAGTTGTTTCCGCTCAGTGATATCACAGCTACCGTGTACCGCTGAGAGGATTACTCGCTCGGGAAGCATGGGGTGTTCCACCCAGCAAGAGAGGGCTTGCTGGGTTTCCTGGATGATTTCGATGTTGACATCCTGGGTGCCAAGGATCCAAATGTCATGTCTGCCAGCTATGGCTGTGGGGAGATTCAACTATAGTTAGATGGATTTGAGTCTTCTGGTGAGGATTTTGGGTTCAAGGATAATAAGGATGTCTATCTTGTAGATTTTCCGCAGCGTAGAACCTCTCCTTAATGTAGGTTTGTTCCCAAGCCCGCAGACATTCCAGGATAGGATGTTAGTTATTAAAGGGTTGGGGTGGTGGTTTTTTTTGTTCCGCTTGGCAGCAAATCTAGTTTGGATGGTTGTGGTCTCCACGATTCCGAGCTGGACCTGGATCCCGCCCGAGGTTGATGCTTTTGCTTTTGTTGAGGTAGGGTAAATTCGGTGCGTTTGCTCGAGATGTTCCGATTGGAGACCGCTCGGTTCCCCGTCAGCGACCAGTATAGGGTCGTACGCTGGGTTAACTAATTCCCCAGCGGAGTCCCGGTTGGGCTCCTCGGAGGGAATAGCTAGGGAATCGCTGGTGCTCTCAATCTCAAGGAAGGAGTGCTGTAGAGGGCAGCCTGCTGCTTGGATCTGTAGACCTCTCCGAACCTGGTCGGGCCCGAGAATGGCAAGAGCTTCTTCAACTTGGTCTTCGATGGTGCACGACGGATCAGCCTCGCTGGCGACGGTGGTAGCCTTTATCGCCGTCAAGATAGTGAGGTTGGGTGCTATCTCGGTGAGGACGAGATCAGGTAGGGGATATGCTGACTCCAATTGGGCTTCCGCCTCACTCGAATCAAGTGCATCAAATTGGTTGGAGAGTGTGAGGGGATAGGAGTCGAAGGGGACCATAGCTTTGGTGGTAGTCTCGCTTATGTCTGACTTGCCTTCATCTGAATCGAATCTGGTGTGCGAGTTTGGTAGAGGGAGAATGGGTGGCTGTGGAGTGAAGACGGTGGCAGTGCTTCGGGAGATGACCTCTCAAGTGACAGTGATTGCAAAACATGATATGGTTATCATAGAGGATTTGTTGGGTGTGGGTCGATTTGCCGAGCTCGATGGTAATAAAATTGTGAGGTTCGGAAGAAAGGTCGAGCTCGACGCAAATTTTGGCATAGTGGGCCTTGGTTAGGTTGCTCGTTTCTGGCGCTGTCGCCACGTACGTTCCGAACGAGTTAGCGATGCGCCTAAGAGCTGCCGGAACAAAGCAAATGAGGGATAAATTTGGTAGGGTCACCCACACAGCGACCTGCGCTGAGTCTTCTCTGGTACTAATGCCTGGGGACCACTTAATGATTTTCATCTGGTGTGAGTCGACCTTGCAGGTACCTTTGGACCAAACTGTGCTGTGGTCGGGGTCGGAGGAGAGGTGGAGGAGAATATGTTTGGGATCGAGTGGGGCCACTCGGTAATCCGTCGTGAGTTTCCATGTGGCGATCGTCTCCTGCACCCTGGAGAGCTTGGGGCATCCGGTGGAAAATTTTAGAATAAAAGTGTGGGAGAATGAGGATGACAGAGAGGTCAACTCTGAGTCTGAAAAGGGGACCAGAGGAACAGGAGAGTCCTGAGAGTACACGATGTCAGGGAGGGGGACGTCAGGGAATATATAGGCAAATATATATATATATATATATATATATATATATATATATATATATATATATATATATATATATATATATATATATATATATATCACTCACCCTTTATATGCAAGTGTATATTATATGTACATTGTTTGTATTATAGGCATTTAGCCTATGTGAGCCTACGTATATTATATGTACATATCTACTTGTGGGGGTGGTTGCTTGGTTTGGCATTGTACTTGTGTTTGTGTGACACTATATATTTATATTCATATGTAATACAAGAATAGAATATATAAGTATATGTTGTGATTGCTATTAGATATAGGCTATGGGTTATGAGTCAGCTTATGATTGACCCAATGAGCCTAAATTGGCCGAGTTGATTAGCAAGTTGACCAAGTTGACAAAAGTCAACTTTAAGTCAACTTGATCTAAATAGACTCAAATAGACTTGGAATGAATAAATAATTTATTTTTGACCTAAAATTTGGTAGATGGACTAGATGACTTATAGTTGACCAGGTTTGACCAGAGTTGACCAAGGGTTGACTTTGACCTAGAAGGACCTAGAATCATTTAGAATGAATTGTAGGCTATTCTTATTTCATATTAGACATGTTGTAACTTGTGTTTCTCTAAATAGGATTCAGATACTCCAGTTCGGACTCATATTCTCATCAGAAAGTCAGGATATCTGGCGAGTACATTCTCTGACCATTTCATACTTGTTAGGAATTATATTCTTGTCATAGCTTAATTTACTTAATGCTAACACGATATTATCACGGATTAGTACTATATAGATCTTTACATGAGATGTTATCCCCCTCGGGTGCATCGAATACATCATGTCATGTACTTTTTACGATTATCATGTATTTTGTGGACCCTTATTATTCATGTATACTCGTGTGCTCTCATGTACTCTCATGATCTCATGAGCTTCATGTATAAACTATCATGTACAACAACATAACCTGTCTAGATCCTTGTGTATTGATTGGGGCATGGGGGAGTAGAAATAGTCATGTGAACAATTCCAAAGTAGTATAATCATGTACAAACTCTTTAGTGTAATCATGTGCAAATCAAGCCGTTCACATGTCTATCTTGTACTCTAAATCACATAGTCACTTACAGTTCTCTATTATCATATATAGATATCTTTGTTTATCAGTTTCTTTTTTTTTATGCTTATTTCTTGCAGCATTTCATGTATCTTAACCTATCACATGCTTTATATTTCCTGTCAAGATATGAACTGCGTGAGATGTATTGTGCTTGTTTCCGTCTTGATTGGACTATTAAAAATATTATAGGTGATGAGGAGGAGTTATGCCCTACATATTATGACACAGGCTTAGATGACACTGGTGACTTGGACCCTCAACAGGATCCTACAGTCGCTGAGGACTTGCCTATTGTCTAGATTAGAGTTCTAGACTAGTTTCACTATTTAGTTGTCTTATTTCATGTATTTTCTATTATTGGATATTTGTGATGTAGTTCACTCAGTTATTATTCTCATTTGTGACTGTTGTTGGGGATTACTTTTTATCTTATCCGTCCATTACTCTCTTTATTCTATCTTAGATTCTGTGATTGAGTTGTAACTTTATATTGTTCTCCTTTTGGAGCGTATATCATTGTACATGTATGGTTATTGTTAGATGTTGTGACCTAGGACAGCGTTCTATCGCTGACACTGCGGCGTGGGCTGGACGTACCTACTTTTCGTGCCCTTACACTGGGTGCGGGTCGTGACACATTTTTATTGGTGGCCCATGCAGGTCCGCAACTAGTACAATTTTGTAGCGGTACTCGAACTAGAGTATCATTACAGCCTGCAGTAGGATATAGGATATAAGTTAAGGTACTCAATCACATTTGGAAAACTCTTATCTAATTCTCGCTGCTAATTTTCTTCTTTTGAAATGAACTGTCCTCCTTCGATTATATCTTCTTTCTCAGTAATTGATTCTTTGTTTGATCTGTCTTCAGGGTGATGGAGACACGATCGCAGCGCTCTGGTCTAAGGGATACTGCTGAGAGGTTTGTCACTTCTCGCCCGACTCAGTAGGACCCTGGGACCACAGTACCTCTTGTTCCAGCTCAGGTGGGACCGTTTGTAACTTTTGGGGGTGCTCCTCCACCGGTTTCGAGGACTACCCCAGGGGTTCAGGGGATGCCACCACCACCGCCTCATGAGACAATTAATATGGGGCAGTTCTTTGTTTTCATGTAGCAGATAATGGAGACTCAGCGACGCCAGGCAGAGGATATGAGGCAGGGCATTGACAATGCCCATCAGCTAGCCATGGTGGCAGTAGAGAAGGTGACTGCCCAACCACAGGAAGGGCAAATACAGCCGTACCAGCCGAGGACTCAGGGCATTCAGGATTTTTACAAGATGCGACCGCGAGACTTCAAGGGTACCGAGGGTATCCTATATGCCGAGGACTGGATAGAGCATATAGAGGAGATCTTTCACCTCGCGGAGATACTAGCTAGGCTTCAAATATAAGTAGCGGGCAGCCAGATGCAGGACCTTGCCCGCACATGGTACCAGACAGACCCCAGGGTTGGTACAGAGGGGCAGACTTGGGAGGCTTTCAAGAAGCTCTTCAAGGAGAAGTTCTTTCCACACACAGCACTTGGCGCCTTGGAGACGCAGTTCGAGAACCTGGTTCAGGGGAACCAGACAATAGAAGAGTACGTCGGAGAGTTCTGCCGTCTGGGTAAGTTTGTGGAGGACCTTAGCGAGACAGCAAAGGCTAGGAGGTTCAGGAAGGGCTTGATTAAGGAAGTGAAGTCCTTGACTAAGAGCAACAGAAATGCTACTTTCGAGAAGATTCTGACAGGATCTATGGCAGCGGAGGACAACCTCGAATTGAAACTGAAGAGAGATCATGATTCACATCGATCCAGCGGCAGTGTAGGCCCAACCAAGAGGCCCCATTATAAGCAGCAACATCAGCAGAAGCCGTTCTAGCAGCAGCAGTTCCAGAGTCAGGGTCGTACGCCTTTTCAGTAGAAGCAGATACAGCAGACACCTAGACAACAACAAGTCATCATTTGCACTTTCTGTAAGAAGCCAGGACATGTGTGGAACGTTTGTAGGAAGAGGCTAGGCAAGTGCCTCCTTTGTGGTTCAGCGGAGCACTAGTTGAGGGATTGTCCCACATCTTCGGGACGTACAGCTCAAGGAGCAGGAGCCAAGGCTCCGACAGGTCAGCAGAAGGGACCATTACAGACTCAGCAACAGAAGTTTATCCAGCACCAGCAGCAGACCAGAGGAGGTCAGCAGGGACGAGCCTTCGCCATGTCAGCAGAGGATGTAGAGACAGTTGAAGATCTGATAGCAGGTTTTGTTCTTCTCAACTCTTTTCCAGTATTCGCTTTGTTTGATTCGAGGGTTTCCCATAGTTTTGTGTCAGTATCTTTTTCTATTAGACACCAGCTATCTTCTGAACTATTGCCTAGGACTTGCAAGATCACGACTGGGGGTGGTATCATCCTCGTTTGTGATGTTTGCAAGGTTCGAATAGTAGTTTTGGAAGGCCGAAAACTGGATATGAGTCTGCTCGTAATGCTATTACTGAACTACGATACTGTACTCGGTATGGATTGGTTGAGCAGGCACCATGGCAGTATAGATTTTCGCAGTGGTAGAGTTCTCTTCGGAGTGCCAGGAGAGCCAGAGTTCGAGTTCACTAGACGGAAGACGGACTAGAGCAGCGGAGTCTTCTACAGAGTTTCAGTAAAGGGGCAGAGCTTGCCACATCCATTGATAGCTGAGTTCATGGATGTATTCCCAGAGGATTTGCCAGGGTTACCTCCGGACAGAGATGAGGAGTTATCTATAGATTTGGTGCCCGACGCAGAGCCGATATCTCAGCACGTCTATAGAGTGAACAACATCGAGCTAGTGGAGTTGAAGAAGCAAGTTGATGAGTTACAGGACAAAGGCTTCATCCGATCGAGTTCTTCGCCATGGGGTGCACCAGTACTCTTTGTGTCAAAGAAGGATGGATCGGTACGGATGTATATCGACTACAGGGCTCTCAACAGCCTTACTATCAAGAACAAGTACCCGTTGCCGAGGATCGATGATCTGTTCGATCAGTTGAGCGAAGTGAAGGTATTCTCCAAAATTGATCTGAGGTCAGGTTACCATCAAGTGAAGGTGAAGAAGGAGGACATTTCGAAAATAGCATTCAGGACACGGTATGGCCAGTTTGAGTTCATGGTGATGCCGTTTGGTATAACTAAAGCCCCGACGGTATTCATGAACTTGATGAACAAGGTATTCTACCAGTACTTGGACAAGTTCATGGTGGTGTTCATCGATAACATCTTTGTGTATTCGAAGACCCCAGAGGAGCACGAGGAGCATTTGAGAGTGGTTCTGGAGACTCTCAGGAAGGAGCGACTTTACGGTAAGCTTTCAAAGTGTGAGTTCTTTTTAGACCAAATTGATTTTCTAGGTCATGTTATGACCGGAGATGAGCTCTCAGTAGACCCGAAGAAGATCAGAGCAGTTGAGGCATGGACAACACCGAATTCAGTTGCAGAGATCAGGAGCTTTCTGGGATTGGCAGGCTACTACAGGAGGTTCGTTCAGGATTTCTTCCAGATTACAGAGCCATTGACTAGGCTGACCCGGAAGGACGCAGAGTTTATCTGGTCAGAGGAATGTCAGGTTGCTTTCGACGAGTTGAAGAAGCAACTGACTACAGCCCCAATTTTGACATTGCCATCATGATCTGGCGGGTTCACTATCTATAGTGACGCTTTAGGGAAGGGTCTGGGTTGTGTCTTGCAACAACATGGGAAGGTGATTACCTATACATCCAGGCAATTACGTCCGTATGAGAGAACTACCCTACCAATGACTTGGAGTTGGCGGCAGTTATCTTTGCTCTTAAGTTGTGGAAGCACTATCTATACGGAGAGCGTGTGGAGATCATCACATACCACAAGAGATTGAAGTATGTGTTTATATAGAAGGAGCTCAACATGAGGCAGAGGAGATGGTTGGAGTTGATGAAGGACTTCGACATTTCGTTACAGTATCATCCAGGAAAGGCAAACGTGGTTGCCGATGCCTTGAGTAGGTATCTGGTAGCTATGTGTTTGATGATGGATCACCACTTGTTAGCAGATTTGGAGAGCTTGGGGATCGAGGTGATAGTGCCGGGAGTTAAGGTGCAGAGGTGGGGCCTTCAGATTCAGTCGGACTTGATGAAGAGGATCAAGTCGACTCAATTCGAGGATGTTATTCTGCGGTGTATCCGAAAGCAGGTTCGAGCAGGATTGGTGGATGATGAGTTTATTCTTGCAAAGGATGGCACATTGAGGCACGGTTCCAGACTGTGTGTGCCTAGCGGAGAGCTTCGGAAGTAGGTTATGCAGGAGGCCCATCGTTCTCAGTACTTTATGCATCCAAGTGCCAACAAGATGTGTATGGATCTAAAGGAGCATGTATGGTGGTATACAATAAAGCAGGAGGTAGCTCGCTTCGTCGTCAGATGTTTAGTCTGTCAGCAGGTTAAGGCAGAGAGGCTGAGGCCTGGAGGATTGTTACAGCCATTGACCATTCCGGGGTGGAAGTGGAAGCACATTACGATGGAATTTGTTTCTGGATTGTCGTGTACACCAGGAGGGAAAGACGCGATTTGGGTCATCGTAGATAGGTTGACCATATCAGCCCACTTTTTGCCAATTAAAGTGGGTACGTCTACTGAAAGGCTAGCAGAGATGTATATGCCGCAGATTGTCAAGATACACAAAGTTCCGGTGAGCATTGTCTCAGATCAGGAT